>JABSTQ010011091.1:0-168289 GCA_013358835.2 Ixodes persulcatus | reverse complement strand
TCTGGAACAAAATGAGGGCGAGAAAAGCATTTACCATCAACTCTGCCCCAGCCCACACCATACATGTCGACATTTGGAGGCAGTTCCTCGCAGTGCTGAGGAAGGCAGATTGGCTGAATGTACTTTGTAAAATTGACAGGTTTTCTTAACTTCAATAGTGCAAGGTCCCTCTGAAAAAAAAATTAATCCTGTTGTTTAAACAAAAACCGACTCAAGGCTTTCTTTAAAACAAGAATACATACCATGAAAATGCTACAGTTGTCCTGAGAAGGTATACAGACGTAATCCACATCCACGCAAATGACATGGTCTTCCAGATCGTCATGGACGGCTCTTGTGTCACTTCTTTCTAGAGAGGTCTCTGTGTTTCGTTGACAATGTACGGTATAATTTGTTCGGTTCGTACTTCCTAGGCGAACTGAAAGAAAGCCTGTAGTGTCCTCGGCTCTTGAAGCGTTGAGGGGAGGGAGGGGAAGAGGCAAAAATGTGTATTTGATGTTGAATTACTGAATTCTACGTCCAAACACGAAACGCTTCACCACTTCAAATGATATATGAAAAAAAAATTATTAGTTAGTTCACGACGACATTTATTTGGGTTCTGATAACTACGGGATTGGAGAAACATGTAATCTATTCATATACCGAGCGTTCCTTATAAGACGGAGACAAAACCTGCTGCAGTACTTTAACCATAACTAAACTCCTCAACGTAAACTCTCGGAGGAATCATTATTCGATAGAGATGGATACAGCAACTTCCAGCAAAAACGACATTGCTTATCGCTAAAGAAATTCGCGGTCACATCCTATGTATGAACTGTTATCGTTTTTAGTTTTTAGAGTTTCGCTTAAAACAAGCAGTGAAAATGACACTAATGCGGTCTGTGCACGCGAATCACACGACAAGGGATACATATATAGGAAGCTATTCGTCACGATAAGTAAAAAAATAAATTGAGGTAGAATTTGTAATGTACTTAATAATTAGTAAAAATAGGCATGGTTTCAGATATAACCTGGCTGAGCGTCATCGAAAAGCATTTCTTTATTAACATCTAGAAGTATTTGGAGCCCATGGGAAGCGCGGTAGTGAACTAGCTGCGCGACGGGGTTAATAGATATATATCCGTGTTTTCGCACTACTATTCGCGACTCCCACAGAACAAACGGCACCTAGCGTTCCACATTCGAATCTGCCCAGTGACGGTTTCGCGCTAATTAAAGTTTATGTGACGGGATTGTTTGTCGCGTGGTGGTAAAACTACGATGCTGTTTCTTGAGGCCTGACAGCACGTGCTTTGTGTCGCTGATAGCATTGCGCCTGTTGCACAAACTGCAACTTTAACGCACCACCGCATTTCTCAGATGCTCTAAATCTTGCTAAGATCTAATTACTTGGTTGTTTCCGATGACGCTCAGCATGCTTCTAATAGAAACCGTATGTTCCTTTTGACTAACTACAAATTTATTTGTTACTTTTAGTTAATTAATTAACTTATCGTGAGGCTTAGCCCCCTGCATTATGTTCCCCTGGTCGCTTAACTCACCAGCATAGAAGAACTTTCTCAAGATTTCAGGCCTTTTTTTTTAAACAAAGATGTAAGACCCCCCCCCCCCCCCCCACCCTTCCCCCGAAAACACTTTTGTGACTAACTTTGACACTACTTTTTGCGTCTGACATTTTCACCTTGTCACCCTTGCCCAAAACGAATTCTACATTAAATGTGCACGAAAGTATGATTTGTTAACATCATTCACTGCGGTAATAATTTTCACGCAAATGTTTAGCTGGCTATAATTAAAATGTGGCTTCCTCTGGGTCCGTGCTTGGGGAGCTCAAGCGATTCATATTATCCAAAACAAAATTCGAAACACTTTATTGAAGTGTATTTTATACAAAAAAACAATAAATAACAATAACTTAAAAACAATTGGAGGCAGATCAGCAAAGAAACAGTAAAGAAATGCATTGAGATTTTTAATACATTTATATCAAAGTAAAATATTAACCGCAATATCGTTTTAATGGCCGCAATACCCGCATGGGGGAGGGGGGCTAAACTTAATTTTATTTATTTATTTATTTATTTATTTATTTACCCTCAAGGCCCCGAAGGGCATTACAGAGGGGAGTGGGGGGAATAGGTGACAAAGGTACAGTTGATGATACATGAAATATAATACAGTCATTAATGCACACTTGCTCATACACTTCTAAAATATTTCCACAATGTTATAAAATCAATACCATTTAGAAAATGGTTAATTAAAAACTAAAAAATAAGGCATTTTTAAAATCAATAACACTGGTTATGGAGGCTATGTCAGCGGAAAGGCGATTCCAATCAGAGCTAGTGCGAGGAACAAAGGAGTTAAAATAAGTGTTAGTTTTGTAATTGGGGATACCGACTTTGTACTGGTGAACAGTGATTAAACAGTGATTTGTCTACTACAACGAATTTACTAACTATTACAATAACTTTCTCATTATTTTTCAAAAAAAAACAAACAAAAGCTTTTGACATTAGTGCGTCTCACGCAGAATTTTTATAAGAATGAAGCTTAAAACTGAAAAAACTTTGTCAGGGGGTTATATTTCTCGTTTGATTTGGTCATGAAAGTATCAAAACTTTTCCACGCATACGCGTATATTAGGTTCATATTGCCACGCGCGTCGGCGAGCGAGCGCGTGCGTGGCCGAGTGGTTACCACACCTGACTCTCGTGCGGTAGCCCAGGGTTCGATTTCTGGGAGCGCCGCGTCTTTTATTTATTCTTTAAATTTCGATTTCTGGTAATTTCGAGAACCGTGTTGCCTGCTCTAGGATAGAATGTTCTACGTGCCGAGTATTCTAGGCCCATTGTTCCAGAAGTCTACGCACCGCGTGGCGAGCCAGAGTCAGTCTTGCCCAAGCGTTCGGCTCTGCTGTTACGCCGACTTTGACGCCGGCAACGCTCTGCTGTTAGCTTCTGTTTTCTTTTTATTTTTGGGCACAATTTCGCCCCATTAAACGTTTCAGTTTCCCCAGTTCTTGTTTGTTTCTTCGAATGTTCATTGTGACATTTTGGTGGAAGTGCGGGGCACCGCATGTCCATGCAGCGTTCCCCTCCAAGGGCCCGCAGTGCAAGTCCGATTCCAACCCCGGTGAGAAGACCACTCAACGCGGAATCTGAAACTCGGGCCAGCGGCCGCGCAAAGGGAGAGGGTCCTGAGTACGGTTTGCTGCTGGACAAGCCCAAGCCGAAGAAGACGACGATGGCCAACCAGCCGCAAGCCGCCGCGCTTCTGCCGTCATCTACCTGCCCGTCGCACCGCGGACGGCTGCCCCCCTCCACGGTGAACTCTACGAAGACATCGAGAATTGGATTGACCAGTACGAACGTGTCGCCCGCCACAATGGCTGGACCAACGAGCAGCGTCTGCAAAACGCGTATTTCTCACTCGAAGGGACTGCTATGTACTGGTACGAAAATCACGAGCCTTCTTTGACATCGTTGGACGTTTTCAAGAGCCAGCTGAAGGCAACATTTCTCAACCAACACCGCCGAGAGAGAGCCGACGACCTACTTTAAAACCGAACCCATCCCCCAACCAGAGCGTCACCGGCTTCGTGGAGGATGTTCTGTACCAGAGCGCCCACACCGACCCTCAGGCTAAGGTAGAATATAAGGTTAGAATCCTCATGCGGGTCGTGAGAGACAACATCTTCGGCGGCCTTGTTCGTAGTCCTCCGACAACAGTCGAAGATTTTGTCACCGAGGTGACGAATATTCAGCGTGCCCTGCAAGCCCGAGCCAGTCACTGGCTACGTTTACATGGATGCGACAGCAGCGCATCGGATCCAGTTAGCGAAATCGGATCCACTTCCACCACTGCGTTTACATGGATTCGGATTGACCAGTAGCGGCCCCTCGTGTCAAAGGATCACAACGCAAACCTCGTGACCTTCAGATTGTTTCCGAGGTGTCCGGTTTGCCTAGCGGCAGGCAACGCAAAGCTCCCATAATCCCTCCCTCGAGCACTCAATTCGATCCGCTAGCGTATACATGGTGAGTCTCGATTCGAATTGACAATCTCAAACCACCCCGTCCCAGCGGATCGGATCGGATCCGATCCGATTCAATCCGAGTTGTTTACATGGACCGATTCGATTCGTTAACTGGATCCGATGCGCTGCAGTCGCATCCATGTAAACGTAGCCACTGCCATCGACCACGCGGCCTCGCTGGCCTCGCACCGTCTAGCGGCGACCTTGGCTCCAGTATCCCAGACATTAGCAAGGTCATTCGAGACGTTGTCCGGGAAGAGCTCAGGAAGCTGCTGCTTGCTGCCAACCAGCCGGCTTCGCTGTCGACAGCCGAAGTGGTGTGCGAAGAAGTTCAGCGGGAAATTCAACCGGAGGCTCCTGCCAGCGTAGCAGTACCCGTGGAGCCCACCCTGACCTAAGCCGCAGTGGCCCGACGGCCATTGCCTCCTCTTCGAGCCTATGTCGCGCCGAACCGACGTCGGTCTCTTGCGCCGCAGCACGACCGCCCCCGTAACGACCAGGTCCAGTACGCCGGCCAGGAGCCCCGCGCACCTCAGAAGACCGACGTGTGGCGAACGCCTGACCGACGCCCTCTGTGTTTCCACTGCGGGGAAGCGAACCACACCTACCGCCAATGCCCATACCGACGACTCGGACTGCGGGGGTTCCACCCGAATGACCCACGCCCCCGTTACGATGAACGCCCTCGGGAGATCGACGAGTACCTGCGAGGACCTCAGTCCCCCGAGTCGGCGTCCCGAAGAGAGTTCCGGTCGCCGTCGCCACGACGTCCATCTTTGCCGTGCACCGAAACCGACGTGAAAGCCTGTCACCCCTCGTTCTTGGCCGGGGAAACTAGGCGCGGCAAACCCTGGAGGTGGAGTTGCCGAAGGCGACCGACGCCAAGATCCTCCACGAACGTCGAAGGGAATCCACTCGAATGCTACCATAGACCGAAACGACGCCTCTGCAATGGTGTCCAAAAACCTAAACGTCGTCATCGACGACCACGGCGCATCACCACTCGTGGAAACCGCAGCAGACTACTCAGTCTTGAGTGGGAGGCTCACCCGCCGCCTTCGAAAAGTCACGACGCTGGGATGGACCTCAAATACGAACCGCCGGAGGGCAGCTCATTACGCCAGTCGGGAGATGCACACACTGCTTGCGTCGAGATCCACGGTGGGACGTGCCCTGTGAATTTCGTCGTTCTGCAAGACTGTTCGAGGGACGCTTTCCTCGGAATGGACTTTCTCTGTGAGTATGGAGCCATCATCGACCTAGGGGCAAACCAGTTGACGCTGCGAAAGCCTGTTCGGCCGCCGGTGGAGACCAACACGACGTGAACAGCGATCCGAGTTATCGCCGACCATGTGAACCTGCCGCCGCGGTCGAGTGTTTTCGTCACCATCATAACCGACGCAGCCAGTGCACGGTGAAGCTCTTCTGGAAGGCAGGATCCAACTGCTGCTTAAAAAGGAATTGGCGTCGCGCGAGGCGTAACGGATCTTCAAGAAGGACGTACAACAGTTCTCGTGACAAACGTTCGAGAGGAGCCGCAACACCTAACGAAGGGTACCACCGTAGGCCACATCGAAAAGCTTCCGACGCCAGCCGTGGTCACCGCAATCTATGAGGAAACCTTGTCGTCACAGCAGAAGAGCACGTCGCCACTACAGTTCGACATTGACCATGAACTTCCAGATCTTAAGCGCCGGCAACTGGTTGATCTTCTTGTGAATAGAGTGAGTGTTTTGCCACATCGTCGAAAGTTCCCCAAACCCAAATGGCGAAACATCGCATTGTTTCCGACGACGACGCGCTCCTTGTCCACCAGTCGCCGTGTCGGGTCTCCGTAAAGGAAAGGAAGATAATTCAAGATCAAGTCCAGGAAATGCTCAACGATGACAATATTCAACCCTCAAGAAGTCGGTGGGCGTCCCGAGTCGTCCTTGTAAATAAGAAATATGGAACTCTGAGGTTCTGCGTGGATTATCGTCGACTGAACTCTGTGACTAAGAAGGACGTCTATCCGCTCCCCCTCTTCGACGACACGTTGAACCGACTGCGGCATTCCCGATATTTTTCACCGATGGACCTGAAGACGGTTTATTGGCAGACTGAAGTCGACGGACACGACCGGGAGAAAACTACCTTCGTCACTCCCAACGGACTGTACAAATTCAAAGTGATCCCGTTCGGACTTTGTACAGCACCAGCCACCTTCCAGCGTGTCATGGACCCCGTGCTGACAGGTCTGCAATGGCCGAGCTGAATTGTCTACCTGGAGGATGTCGTTGTATTTGCACGGGATTTCGACGAACACCTGAAATGACTTCGATCCGTGCTTCAAGTCATCAATACCGCCGGACTGTCACTCAAGCCAACAAAGTGTCAATATGCCTATTGTGAGCTACAGTTCCTTGGCCACGTCGTGAACAACGAAGGTGCTCTCCTTGACCCCGAGAAGACCCGCGCCGCAGCTGCATTTACGCCACCGTCTGACAGGAAGTCCGTGAGAAGATTTGTCGGACTCTGTGCCTACTACAGACGGTTTGTTCGGGACTTCGCCAAGCTGTCCGCAGCGCTGACGCACCTCACAAAGGACCCCGCAAAGTTTGAATGGACAGAACACCAGCGGTCATTCAATGAGCTCAAACGAAGATTCCAGACGCCCCCGATTTTTGGCCATTTCGACCAGTTCGCTGATTCAGAGATCCACACGGACGCCAGTAACACCGGACTTGGCGCGGTACTATAGATATATAGTTCAAAGGCAGGACGGGGCAGACCGAGTCATCGCAGACGCGAATCAGAAGCTGTCTAAGGCGGAGACAAACTAATCACAACTGAAAAAGGAGTTCCTTGCTGTCGTCTGGGCAATTACAAAGTTTCGCCCATATTTGTATGGGCGTCCTTTTCGCGTGATCACGGACCACCACTCGCTCTGCTGGCTCACGAATCTGTAAGACCCCTCCGGACGCCTCGCCTGGTGGAGCCTACGACTCCAGGAGTTCGACATCACCGTTGTGTACAAGTCCGGCCGGAAGCACAGTGACGCCGACTGCCTCTCAAGAGCTCCTGTCGAGGCCGCTCCTGCCTGTATCGAAGACGACGACGATGAGTGTTTCCTTGGCGCTTTGGACGTCAGCGACATGGCAGCACTCCCCTCGGCGCTTTGGACGTGAGCGACATGGCAGCACTCCAACAAGACGACCCTGAACTGCGAGCGCTCATCGAGCACTTAGATGGACAAGCGAGTACGGTACCTGCATACCTTCTCCATGCGGCAAGGGGTGCTGTACAAGGAGAACTTTGTCAACAACAACACGGCATGGCTGTTGGTTATTCCTGCCAGCCTTCGAGACGAAATCTTCCAAGGATGCCATGACGACCCAACGGCTGGACACCTTGGCTACAGCAGGACGCTCGCCAGGAATCGAGAAAAGTACTACTGGCCGAGGCCACCGAAGACCGTTCACCTCTACATTCGATTATGCCACGAGTGTCAGCGACGCAAAAAACCACCGACGAAGCCGTCAGGACTTCTGCATTTGATTGCACCACCGTCCACGCCGTTCCAGTAGATCAGAATGGATTTACTTGGCCCTTTACCGCCGTCAGCGTCGGGAGACTGCTGAATAATCATCACTGCAGATTATATTACACGGTGCGCCGAGACGAAAGCCCTTCCATCGGGTACGGCGATGGATGTCGCCAAGTTTTTCATCGAGTCCATTGTCCTCCGGCACGGTGACCCCGAAGTCCTCATTACAGACCGTGGATCATCGTTCATAGCCCAGCTGACGCAATAGATCCTCCGTTTCAGTGGCACCGGCTACCGTCGAACCACTGCATACCATCCGCAGACAAATGGACTAACAGAACGGCTAAACAAAACTATCGCCGACATGATCTCTATGTATGCCGACGTAGAGCACAATATTTTGGACGAGGTGTTACCCTACGTCACGTTTGCTTACAACACGGCGGTGCAACAGATGACAGGAGTAACCCCGTTTCAGCTGGTGCATGGCAGAAAAGTAACGACCATTCTCGACGCAATGCTACCCTACGAACCAGCTGACGATAGGATGCCCGACGCTCAGGTGGTTGCTCAATGAGCCGAAGAAGTTCGTCAGCTCGCCCGACTCCGAATTCAAATTCAACAACGTGTCGACGCTACCCGGTACAACCTTTGCCGGATCGACAATCGCTTTAACCCCGGAGACCGTCTGTGAGTTTGGACCCCGATATGACGACACGGTCTAAGCGAGAACTCCTGCAGCGCTACTTCGGACCCTACAAAGTGCTTCGTCAACTCGAGGATCTGAACTATAGGGTGTTGCCCGACGGAGCACGGACTTCGTCAGGCCGCCTTCCACGACCGGAAGTCGTCCATGTCGTGCGCCTCAAGCCGTACTACCCACGATACGACTGTGAACTGTGATCTTGTGCAACGCGTAATAGGATTGTGTTCTGCCATCTTCCGTATTTTCCATTCTTTTGTTTGTCTTGCTTTGTTTTGTTACCTTTCATGTGGCATCGAGACGATGCCTTTTTAATGGGGGAGTAATGCCAGGCGCATCGGCGAGCGAGCGCCTTGATTCTCGTGCGGTAGCCAAGGGTTCCATTCCTGGAAGCGCCGCGTCTTTTATTTATTATTTCAATTTAGATTTCTGGTGATTTCGAAAACCGTGTTGCTTGTTCTAGGTGAGAATGTTCTACGCGCGGAATTTTCTAGGCCGATTGTTCTAGAAGTCCACGCGTGTACAAAAGGGGCCCCGCTTGGCGAGCCGAAGTCAGTCTCGCCCCAGCGTTCGACTCTTCTGTTACACCGACATCGACGCCCGCGACGCTCTGCTGTTAGCTCGTTTCCTTTTTATTTTTGGGCCCAAGTTCGCCCCATTAAACGTTTCAGTTTCTCCAGTTATTTTTTGTTTCCTCGCCTGTTCATTCATGACAATATTACTCAGATGCGTAATTTTCAATGCCGTTTAGTAACTTCGTTCACACGAATATCCCGTGTGTTCCATTTTTATTCAAACATATTTATTACAAAACATTCGTAAAAGATGCGCTAGTACAGTTTCTGCAGGTGAGTTATCCGGTCAGGGGTACATTATGTGTGTAGCTAATCTTTGCAATAAGTCGGATAATTAACTAAACTTACTTTAATAACTTTTAAAATAGTAAAACTATTCATATGTTTTCGATTAGAAACATGCTCAGCAAAGTCAAAAACCACTATATCAGTCAATTTTTGGAACGATTTGAAGATCCTAGTTATTTTCCAGTTAATGAAGACATTAGCTAAAATTGGGATCTGTTCTGTAAAGGACGACGTAATCGCAGCCCCAAAAGTTGTCTGCCTCGTCTTCCTACGGTCTCAATCAAAGTTAGCGGGATCAGTGGATCGCTTGGCATCAGACGCTAACAGAGCATTCGGCATGGCAGGACTGCAGTATAGCGATTCGGGCGCTCTTCAGTTATCCACTTGGCTAGTAGAGTGCTCTGATAGTACCCAGGAACACGCACACTGACGTTCTCGCTAACAGTGATTAAGATAGTACCTCGTCAACAGCTCGACTTTTATAAACCCAAGTTAGTCAATGTGAAATCCCGGAACATAACGGAGGTTCTCGCAACGTAATCCTTGTTACAAAAAAAAAGAAGAAAACTAATGGAAGAATTGAATACATACCCATAGCAATGAGCAGCAGTTAAGACAAACTGGCGGCTAATTAAAACGCCACCACACTGGAATTGATCTTCCGCAGTATACAGCCCCACCATCCACGGCCAGTGGCCCGGAACCGCCGCGGTACCATTAATTATTCGTTCAGAGACGGTATCCTGTATTCCACGTTGTCCACATATCTTCATTAAATCTTCTTTCTCCCCGTTTGTGTATTGCGAGCATACCCCCGCTGTAAATGGTTAATAGGAAATAACATTTTTCACATGATGGAATCTAGGCGGTTATAATTATTATTAATAACAACTTTTTAAATAAAAAAACATAGTTTGGAAAAGTTTATTGGGCTGAGGTTGATCAGCTCACTTACTCAGCTTTAATATAAATGAAGCTGTGCAGGAATACTGAAATGATTCCAGGTCGACTAAATAAAATAATTCCAAACAACACCGCGGGACTTACCGAGAAGGTTGACATCGCTCTCTTATGAACTATAGTCACAGCTTGATTAAATCCTTCAACTCACATTTATTGATATTATAAATTACAGGTATGGTTGTGTGATTTGCGGGGATATATTAATTTAACAATGATAAAAGCGAAATCATATTAATGAGAGTATTTTCTTCGGGAAAATAATAAGCAAGTTTAGTTTTATAAAATTAATGAAGAACATATCTTAGTAGAGAAAGATTCCCGTCGCGGTGTCACCATTAAAGGACATCTCGTAGAATATCATTTCAAGGTAGTGTAGAAGTGAAGAAAAGGAGGTTGGTCACATGGTGTAGCTAAAGGCCTATATTATTCGTGCGACCTTTGCAAGTACGCTATTTTCTTCGTGGAAACCATATTTTGTAATACCTGCCCATCTAGGCACTTTTAACATTTCTTTTTGTTTGCATTTCAGTTTTTTTCTTTGTAGGAGGCCATACCCTAGGGCATAATTATAAATGTGGTAGGAATGAGCACACCGTTTCAGAGCTCTGATTGTGCTCACATGAACGTAAGTGAATGAAGGGAAAACTCTAACCAAAAAATTAATACGGAGCCCGACGTTTACGTTTAATGAACGTAAGTGCGTTGTAAGTTTCACTTATGCCCTAGTCCCACTAGAGCGACAAACAGAAACAAACGACAGGGACACGCATCATACCATATCTTCTATATACTGACAAAGCCTGGCAGATCGTCACCAGAAGTTGCCGCCGAAATTGAAAAGTTGTAGCGGCAGACAACGGATGTAAGGCGAGCCACCTGGCTGGCGCCTCGCTTCTGCGAGACGCCAAAACACACTTCTCCCGAGCGAACAAGTGTGTTTCGGGTCCTCGCCGCTGCTGCCAGCTGCGCGCTGACGTCTAGGTACCCAAAGAAATGGCTCTTTGACGCTCTGTGCTACCAGATCTTCGCGCCCTAATTCTGCCACCGGGCACACTATGCAGGGTGTCTACCAACCGGCAAAACCGGGAAAACGGGAATTCTCAGGGATTTTGAATAGTATGGAAAAACTCAGGAAAAACTCAGGGAATCTGTGCTTCTATCAAGGTTTTTTAGAGCGCAGCTCTTAGGCGCCCGTTTCCTGCTTGAGCGGCGTCGGCGTCGCCGTCGGCGTAACCGCGCGGTGGATCGAGGGAAACGTCCAATAATGCACCGCGCGAGCCGCTCCCCCCCCCCCCCCCCCCGAAGTCACGTGACCCCCCAGGCCACGTGACCCTTCCCTCCCCCGAGGTCACGTGACCCCCCCCCCCCTCCCCGGTGGAGATTGAAGAATGAGGGGAGGAGGAGGAGAAGGAGGAAGAGGAGAAGCAGGGGCATACCCTCACCTCAGTACCCTTCCCTCCTCCTCCTCAAGAGCTGCGCTCTAATTCAGTGTTACAGGGAGTTGTAAAGAGCTTTCACTTTTTTTTAAGTTGTAATAGTGTTACGGATTTAAGAGTGCCACAGATTTAAAAGTGCCAAAGATGGACTCTCGCAGTCCAAAATTCTTTAGATAACAATGGAATCTTCCAAACGTAAACATTAAATTTCTTCGTGAGATCAAGCAAGAACTCTCCGATTCCAATGATGGCCGACAGATTCTTGAAGTTGGAAGCTGTGGCCTTCATGTTTTGAACGGTGCGTTCAAAACCGGACATGCGACATCAGGGTGGCAACTCTTAGACTTTCTCCGGGCTATATACAATTAGTTCAAATGCCTACTTGCCCGACGTGCTTTTCCAACAGCGTTAGAAAATCTTCTGCGATCGTTAATGAGTAGAACAGTAAAGAAAGAAGTGATAATGGCCGCTGACAATCCGCTGAAGTTCATAAAGGTGGACATGGACCAACCAGCAAACGTTCTTGAAACACCCGTTATTGACCTTGACTTTGTGAAGAGGAATGCACCCCCAAAAGGCCCCGAAACTGTCAGATTTGAGACTATCCTTGCATTCACGAGGGTCTGCACCACTTTTTCGAAAAAACTACGCCAAAAAGATTGCGGAAAGGTCGCCATTGAAGTTTAAACTGACAAGGGGATCGTCGTGTTTGGATCCCGTGTGCGCGCTGATTCCCGAGCTCGGGGAAAGGCGTTGAAAACAGGAGCGGAAGCAGATCGTGCTTTGTTGCCGTACAAGCATGTGTGCTCTTTAGTCTCTACGCAGGCATCACTGAAAGGTTTTGACAGAAGCACGCATCGGCTGAACGCCCTTTCTGCAGGCGTCTTTGGCTCAAACAAGGACCTATTCACTTTTGCCGAGATGATTCTCTCTCTTTCGCATGGAAATGCGTCTGTTGAGCAGTAATTTTCTATCAACAATGACTGTCTCGTCAAAAATCGAAAATAACAATTTCTGGCCGCGCAGCAAATCGTCTACGACGCTGTGTCGTCGGCTGGAGGAGTTGCCAGTGTGCAGCTGACCAAGAGGGTGTTTCAAATGGTGCCTGGGGCGAACGCGCGGTGGAAGGAAGAGCTGGAGGGGACGAGAATAGAAAGACCCGACGCATTGAGAAATGAACAAGAAAGGAAACGTGCCGCCGCCGTTTTGAAGGAGCTTGAGCTGAAAAAACAAAAAGTTTTGGCTGATGCCGAGATGGAGGTGTAGCTCATTCAAACAAAAATAAACGCTTTAAAGCAGTGAAATACTGGGGAATTGTGCGCGAGCTGAGAACATGGCAGTACGGTTTTACTTTTTTATATTGTATTCGCTGTGAATTTTACTAACCACTCAGTTATTTTTTCTTTTTGAATCTAATAAAAGTTACTCGTTACCATTCAAACTGTACTATGTCGTTTTGTTCATTTTATAACATCTTTTTTGAGATTGACCGCATCTGGCGACATGCTGTCAGCCCATCTTGGCCTAAAACAAAGTTCTGTGTCACCTATGAAATTTTGCAAAAGGACTCAGGGAAAACTTGGAAAACTCAGAGAATTGAAAATGTCAACTTGGTTAAAATCCTGTCTATGGCTCCTTCATCCAACTGCCAGGCCTTGTGAGTATAAGGGTAGGCTATGCTCAAACACACGCACAGTGCTCGCGTTGGTACCTTTGGCAGGCGTTTAGTGATTTGGTGCTCGTGAAGTGAGCGCGAGTGATTGCGAGCCTGGAAAACATACCCTCGCGTGCCTAATGCTCGTGTTTCAGCATAGCCATCCTTTATTCTACAAAGCTTGCTAAATCGCGAAAGACTCTGGTTCGACGCTTGTCGCTGTCTTTTGTTTCTGTTTGTCGCTCCAGTGGGACTCTGGCATCACAAAGCCCTATTGTAAAGGACACAACCTTGTAACGCATTTTGAGCAGCACTCAAATTACTTTCAATATGCATGGTCCTGAATGGAACACAAAAAAAAAATCGAGATTTAAACTAACTATTTTTGCAAATATTGGAAAAACTGAGAAGCAAGTGATGAAGTTATATTTTATTAAGTATTCATGAAAATATAGTTCCCTCGCTTAAACCTTTCTGAGTAAAAATAAAATTCTGCGGTGATCTGTCTACTGGCCCTTCACCAGCTACAAAAATGACTTCCCCTAGGGAACCAAGTTGCCATAAGTTTAGTTCACTTCACACGGATCTCGATTATAAAACAGAATTGGGGAACGTAGGCGACGAACTCTTAGAATAATTATCGCATAGAGGGGATTCAGTCCTTTAGGCATGGCACCCGCTCTTCTATCGTCTGTCTGCAGGCCCGCTTCATAAACCGTTCGGATATGAGTGCACAGAGGTGTTGCACCCATAACCCGAGAAACGCGCAGATTATTCTCAGGGTCGCCCCTCCCTTTAATTGTCTACGTGCTCAGTCAAAATGTGTGTTATTGACAGAAAATAAATGCAGGATTTATGGCGATACTACGGAGAAAGTCAATAAACACAGAATGTGTTACCGCGAAATGCTTCGTTGTTTCTGATGGACATTGCAGTTCCTTGGTTATTGCATGTAATTTTATTCCAAGCAGTCATTTTTATGTGGTTCTAAGCACGTCTAGTATTTTTCGCTTATTTAAAATTTCGATAATCGATAAACTGCTTCATTGTGAACGAAGTAACGCCGAAAGCCGGTGTTCGCGTTGAAAATGTTAGAAGACACCACCGTAGTAGAGACAGTCACCTAGCTTTGCATGCCTAGGCCACATGCAAAAGTCTTGCCAGCCATATTGTTTCTCCTCGTATCTTTCAGTTCTGGAGAAGGCGCATCTGCATTTAACTCGGTTCTCATGATATTCAGACAATGTATTTGTGCACTCAATGAGTTCCTCTTTAGTGTCGGTTCAAAGAAGAAATAAAACTGTAGCAAAATTCTGTAAAAGGAATGGGCAACCTCCTAAAATCCGTGCCTGGAACACTGCGTGTGTTGCATTATGGGGCGTCTTTGGACATGGTACCGTGTACCACACCTTAGCCATGGAAAGGAGGGACATGGTTTTGGTTTCGATCGCGGCGTCTTCTCAGCACTGCATGAAAAGAAATGCAGTGCTCGCCTATTGCACCCATTTACACTCGTGACGGCTTTCGTTGAAAACAAACTTACAACGGCAGTAAGGACATGCCTAGGTTTAGCGAGGAGTAGGAGTACGGCGGGCCGCGTCCCATCCATATTGAAAAATGAGAAAACTTCCAGTAACATCCGAAGAAAACTGGTCAAGTTTCACCCGTTTTCATCTGAAACCAGCGTAATTTACCAGTCTTTGCTGGAAGATTTGCCGGCGGCTACTCCCGGTTACCAGATTTCGCTAGAAGTTTACCGGCAGCCATTTTCGTTTGCCAGGCGACCCGGCTTTGCTGGGCGTTTCACCGGCTGTCATTCGTTTCCCCACGCACGCTCTCTCCCTCAGATTGGGTTCGTGGGAAAATAGTGAGCGGGACTTTTTGCTGCCTCTTTTGAAGAAAAAAAAGGTTTCTTTGTCCGTTGTCTGTCTGCCATCTTTCTTGTGAAAGAAAATAAAGTATTGATTGATTGATTGATTGTTAACGAGCAACGACAACGAACGGACGCTCAGTGTCGGCTTCCCGTTTCATGTGTGCGACCTGTATCTTCCAGAGCTGCTGAGTGTGCGGATAAAAAAAAAATCTTTCAGTGACCTATTTTTTGCACTTCGTCCGTCCATCGATCATCCATCAAGCGAAAAAGACGCCGGAGACGCCACTGTGATTGCATCGGGCGCGACACTGATACTGTGGTCATGATTTTTTCAACGGCGGTGGCGGATGTTGGTTGCGCGTTCATGATTTTCGCTAAGTGTGCTACTGACAGTGTATAGGTGTGCGTGTGTTGTTCTTTTGGTGACGGCATCAGAGATGACACCGTTACCATGCTCAGAATTTCTCAACGGCGGAAGGTGTTGGTTGAGCGTTCGTGGTTTTCTCTAAAATTGAGTTCTGTGTATGTTTACACAGCCTAGAACTTGGTCTGTCTCAACGGGAGACGAGTCTCCTAGGTGTAGACGAGAAATTTAGTGAGTGCAGTACAACCGTTAGCCTGGGGTCTTGTGTATCACACAGTAGTGATACAGGACCTCACGCCGCTAAGCGTACTACTGACAGTGTGTATGTGTATGCGTGGTGCACCCGCGGCGACGGCATCAGGGACGACACCCTGACTGAGCCAATGACTTCTCATCGGCGGCGGATGTTGGTTGCGCTTTAGTGGTTTTCGCTAAACGTGCTACTGCAGTGTGTGTGTGTCTGTCCGTGTGGTGCACCTGCAAGGTTTTATTAGTTGAACTACCGTACATCTAGGATTTTACCCAGCGGCATTGTTCCTGAGTCCCACTAGAGCAACAAACAAAAGCAAACGGTCTTAAAAGATATTTTTTTTGCGACAAATAACTCGGTTGTTCGTATTTGGTCTGATTGCTTTTGTCTACAGTTGTGCAAATTGTTTCACTGGGATCAGCCCTGTGAAATAAAGACATGGAACTTTCAGGTCTATACTGACTAACCGTTTTCATTGTTACCGAATCATCCAGAATCAGGTTAACAGACACTACCCACGGTTCACAGACTTCTTTCTAATGACTTTCGTTGACGTACGAAAAAAAAAAAACACGGGAAGTTCCGGAAACTCCGGTGACTTCCGAAAATTTCTGGTGAATCTAAGAAAATCCGGTGACTTAATTCCGGCAAGTTTTGGTTTTATCTGGACTGAAACGCGTCCCATTACCCAGCAAAATAACTTTTTTACTGAAAATAAAATTCCGGCAAAAAGTTCGGTACTTCCGGTAAATTACGGCTTTACCGATAGTGAAAGAAGTCCCATAATCCAGTAAAATAATTTTTTAATGGAAATGACATTCCGGCAAAAAATTCTTTTTCAATACGGATACCTTCCTGGCAGCCTGGCTACAACTCAAGGTGATGATGATTGGAGGCTTTATGGCGCAAAATGCTACTGAGGCCAAAGTGCGCCAAATTAGGTTATTAATTCACATTCTAGATAAAGTGGGACGTTGCTCGTCATTATCACGTGTATTAAAGCCGGTGTAAACAACCAGTGCTAGAAATAAAGCTAAGCACTCGTTCAAATGGGTTAAGAGGGCGATCTCCTGGTAACGGAACAGGGTGAAAAGGTATACGATATCTAAACAATTCAGGAAAATGATGCCGTCGCTTTTCATCAAGCCCGGAACGAATCCATAGAATGTGTAGGATGGAAACATCATCCTCGCAGTGTATACATCGGGGTCGGTCTTTTCCACAGAGGCGCATTTGTGGGTTATATAGGAATGGCCTATGCGAAGGCGACATAACAAGACCTCATGAAATCGGTTCTTTAAAGAGGCACTCTCCCAAAGTCCAAGAATTGGCTTGGTGAAGTGAAGCTTATTGTAGGATTCTTCGTCCCATTCTGTCTGCCATCTCTGGAAAATTGATGCCCTCATGACCGGTTTGATATCCTGGTAACGTAACGAGGCTGCTGACTGCCGAAGGTTCCTCGAGGAGGAAGCCATCCTATTAGCTTTTTCATTACCCAATATACCTACATGACTTGGAACCCAGGAAAGTGTCATATGATGTCCGTTCTGCAATGCACGATTAATTTTGGTACGCACAAGCTGTACAAGCATATTTTTGGTGTCTATGAGGGAAATAATTGCAGCGATCACACTTTGCGAGTCCACAAATATAATCGACCTTACTTTTCTCTTCAGTCTAATATGGTCAATTGCTACCAACACTGCATACAGTTCTGCTTTAAAGATACTGGCGATCGAATTAAGGCGCTTAGTTCTAGAAAAGTTTTCAGATTACACGGCACCTCAGTGAAGGATTGAGCCTTTCCATCATCAGTATAAAGCTGACAATAATCAGCATACTTTGTCTGCAAGTCTTGAAAATCTTGCAGGATAACCACTGAGGTAACACAGTGCTTATTATATTTCGTAAGTGACCAATCGCAACAAACCGGTAGTCTCTCCCAGGGAGCAATGCAGTCTACTGGTGAGAGTAGGAATTTTCTATCGGGAGATATCTGAAGAGATGTATGATAGTTTGCGAGGCGAACGCTTAATGGACGTACAATGCTGGGCTTGTTTTCGAAAAGGCGAGAGAGCCTTGAACGTTTTATGAAATCATATGTTGGATGGCGAGGATTAGCCAATATTCTGTAGGCATATGCCATACTTAGATATTGGCTTCTTTTATCCAACGACAACTCGTTGGACTTGGCATATAAACTCAGAATAGGGGATGTACGGAAAGCACCCGTGCGAGTCGTAATCCAAGATAGTGCACTGGATCTAACATTTTCAGATCCGATTGTCGCGCTGATCCATACACTATTGCACCATAATCAAGACGAGATCGCACAAGGGAACTGTATAGACGCAGCAGACATCTTCTATCTGATCCCCAAGTCTTCTTAGCCATGACTTTTAAGATGTTCATACTTTTAAGGTATTTTTCCTTAAGACACCAAGTTGGAAATAAAAATAAGCTTCCTGTCAAAGATCATACCCAGAAACCTGTGCTCATTTTTAACAGGCAACCGCATGGCTTTCGGTTCGAGGTCTTGATTCAAAGGTAGCCCATGGCGCAAGGAGAACGGCACATAAACAGTTTTATCTGGTGAAAACCAAAATCCATTTTCATTAGCCTAACTACCAAGTTTCATTAGACCCAACTGAAGCTGTTGTTCACAGGTGAAACTGTTACAGGAGGAACACGAGATTTGAAGATCGTCTACGTAAAGTAAGTATGAGATGGAAGACGGGAGAATTCCGGCAACGGAATTTATCTTGACTGCAAACAATGTGACACTGAGGATGCCCCCTTGGGGAACTCCGTTTTCTTGAAGAAATGGATCTGACAAAGTAGAGCCCAGTCCAACCTGGAATGTCCTATCCGTTAAAAAGTCTCCTATACACTTCAGCATTCGGCCCCGAATACCATAGCTGTAAAGGTCTTTAAGCATTCCAAACCTCCATGCGGTATCGTATGCTTTCTCTAGGCCAAAGAAAACAGAGACACAGTGTTGCTTATGCACGAAAGCTTCGCGGATTATTGTTTCCAGGCGGACTAAGTGATCCACTGCAGATCGTCCGCGATGAAAGCCACGCTGGTTATTTGGAAAGAGATTCTGTTTTTTTTTCTAAAATGTACATTAAGCGTCTCTTAATCAGTCTCTCATATGCTTTCCTCAGGCAGCTAGTGAGTGCAATGGGTCAATAATTGGAAGGGAGCGTAGCGTCTTTGTCATGTTTCAGGAGCGGTATGATGTTAGCCCGCTTCCATGCCGGGGGGAAGCATGCCTTCTCCCACAGAGAGTTGAAAAAAAAAGTGTTCTGAGCGAGTGACGTGACAACATTCGAAGCATAGCATAGTGCAATCTGTCTGTCCCCGGTGCAGACATATTGTTTACATCGAGAGCTTGTTCTAGCTCGCACATTGTAAAGGGCCCATTTTGAGGCTGCGAGTTAGACCCCCCCCCCCCCCCCCCCCACCTAGAAATAGAGCAACTCTCTGCGCAAGATTTAAACAGTTTAAAGTACGTACTATAATTATCACAGCTAGATACACTATGCAATTGCTTTGCAAAAACATTAGAAACATCTTTGACTGACCCCAAAGGCAGATTAAATACTGGAATGGTAGAAGCCTGGTAGCCACCACTAATTTTGCGTGCATGATCCCAAACCTCTTTAGCCGTAACAAAACTACTTATAGAAGAGAGATATTTCGTCCAAGATTTCTTTCTTGCCTGCTTTCTTGTCCAGCGGGCTTGCGCTTTTCGTCTCTTAAATTCAATTTTGTTGTCCACGGTGGGGTACGTACGAAAGACATCCCACGCTCTATTTTGTCTTGTAAGTGTGGTTGAACAGTCCGTGTTCCGCCATGGCTTGCACTTTTTTGGCAAATTACCGGAGGTACGTGGAATAGAGTGCTCATCTGCATACTATCTGTTGAGTAACATATGTCGTAGCCTCATCAGGGGACAGAGTGGCCAGTAGTGAAGCATCAAGTGTAGCAGCTAGGCTAAAACGTTCCCAGTCCGCCTTGTCATGTTTCCACTTAGGCATACGCTTTTGTAGTGTGGGGAGATCGCCCACATTCTCTAAAACAACTGTAAAATGGTCGCTGCCAAATGGATTATGTAAAAACTTCCAAGAAAAGCAAGGAAGCAATGATGGTGATAAAATAGATAAATCAATGCAGCTGAAAGAGTGGTGCGCAGCACTAAGAAAGGTTATGGCTTTGTTATTTAAAAGACATAAATTTGAAGAGAATAAAAACCGTTCAATGACTCTTCCGCGGGAATCAACTCGTGCACTGCCCCACATGGTGTGATGAGCATTAAAATCACCTAAGATTAAAAAGGTTGTCGAAGTTGGGTTAAAAGCTTCTGAAGGTCATGAATGTGTATGGGGTGTGTGGTGGAAGGTACAGTGAAACAACAGTAATGAGGCGGACCGTAAGAACTCGTGCTGCCACAGCCTCGAGGGGCGTGTCAAGTGGGACATGAGCCCACGCCACTCCACTCTGCACAACAATGGCAACACCACCGGATGAATGAGAAGATGGGCGGTCCTTGCGGAAGTGGTGATAGTTTCATAAAACTACTGTATGTGAGGGCGTCAAATAGGTCTCCTGTAATGCTAGAAATATAGGACGTAGCTCATCAAGTAAAAGGTAAACATCATCTATATTGTGAACGAGACCCCGGCAGTTCCACTGCATGAAACTAAAATGACTCATCACACTTTAATTAAATTATTGTTAAAAATGTGGTGTTCATAGCTGTGAGTGGACACGAGCTATGTTACACTCGTTGGGGCAGTGACACGAGGAGGTTTTCTCTTTTGGTCCCCCTTTTCGGGGGTATGTTTTGTAACTCCCTTGGCAGGTGGAGGTGGTTCTGTCGGATCGGCAGAGACCTCCATGGCCTCCTCCTCCCGCTGTGAAGTGGAAGGAGTGGGCCCCTCGCTGATCTGAGAGGGAGTGGCGTCAAGCACCACTCGGGGCTTAGGGCCAGGATGATGGGGAACCGTCTTGGCGCGTGGAACTTTGGGCGCGTCCGCTGGGGTCCGAGAACGCACAGAGGCCTCGCTGGTGGTTGGGGGGCTGGGTGAGCACTCAAAGTCGCTAAGACTGTACTGAGTGCATACCGTTGCCTTTAGTGGCGGCGCTGCCCCCCTGGCAGCCGCCTGGACATGGGTGCCTCCTTGGAGGAAGGAAAATCGCTTCCTTGCCCGAGGGTACGTGAGGTTTTCTTTGATCTTCAGCGTTAGGATTTTCTTTTTCTCCTGAAACTTTAGGCAGGCTCGGGGGTAGGTGGGGTTGGCACCGGAGACGTTGACACACGTGAGAAGTGTACCCTCGCATGCGTCAGCTGGGTGGTCTGTAGCTCCGCACTTTGCACATGTCGTTTTCCTACGACAGGTAACACAGCTGTGACCAAATCGTTGGCATTTGAAACATAGTCTCGGGTTTGGAATGTAGGGGCGCGCCTTGCAATGAAGGTAGCCTGCCTTGATGTTCTCGTGCAGCACAGTGGAAGCAAAAGTGAGGACTAAGTACTTCGATGGTTTCTCCTGTCCGTCTCTGCGTATGGAGATGCGTCGCACGGCGACCACACCCTGCCCGGAAAGGCCCTCCAAGATCTCCTCTTCGCTAGACTCCAGCAGGTTGTCCTCTGAGATGACGCTTTGGCAGCTGTTCAAGGTGCGATGTGGGATGACAGATACTTTGTAGTCCAAGATCTTGTTTAAGTCTAAAAGAACAACACTCTGCACTCCGTTTTCCACCTCAACGAGCAAATCGCCACAGGCTAGTTTCTTTGCTTTAAAGTTTTCACCAATTGCTTTTTTTTAAAGTCTTTGAAATAAGAAATGGTGAAATTTTGGCAAGTGGTTTTTTCATTTTCTGAGTGCATTACCAGAAAGCGTGTCTGGGCTGCGGCTGATGTCTCTTTGGTGAATACTTCGGTCCGGACCCTTTTCTGTGTCAGATCAGGAGAGGTTTTTTGTTTGGAACCTATATGAAGGGCAGAAACGTCGGCGTCCGTAGCGCACCACCCAACGCGGAGTGCTCCATGGGATAGATAATGTTTTCGCATTAAGAGGAAAAAAAGCTGCCGCGGTGTTATTTTGTTGGTTCCCTCTTTCGGATATAGGCAAAGCCAATGCATTCCGAAGAGTAGGTCTGCTTGGGGAGACTCCAGACTTGCCGGGGCACTGCGATAAGTTTTGGCAGCGCGCAGAGGGAGTTTCCAGTAGAGGTCTCAAATGTATTTTGATGCACTTTAAAGTACACGGCTTTTATATGGCAGGTTCGGAAAAAACACCACTCGCAGAATACTAGAAACACGGGGGAATCGGTGGCCGAATTCAGCTCGGCTAACGATCCCCCACGAGTACCGTCTATTGTGGGTGTTGTTGTTCTTACACTAGGGGGCGTGCATGTCGAAGTCAAAGTAATAAAAGAACACAATATATATATATATATATATATATATATATATATATATATATATATATATATTTTAATTTGCAAGCAACTTGTAAGTTTTGTGAGGCAACAATTGTTCGATATGATTTAAGGCTTTAATTCCCTGTGACGAGCACAACTACGTCATGGTTTTGTTAGCATCTGTAGTACGAACCTTTTTTTAATATTTAATTTGGTAATTGTTATTTTGGATTTGCTGCGTTAGAAGATCTGAGTGCCGACTTTGCCCTAATATCTCCAGATGCGTAAAAATACCGGAGCAGCGACCGTACTATAGCGTTTTATTTATCTTTTTATTTCTGCCTATCGAGGCAAAGAGCAGGAGTGTTCAAATCTTCATTAGAGGACAGCAAATGTGATCTGGAGAAGGCACCTCTCTTCAGCTTCCAGAGGGCAGGTACAATCTAGTTTGTACTTACAGACTGGAAAACGAAGATGGGACACTTATATGTAAATGGATTTATTTCTTGAGCGACTATCCACATGGGGAGGAAGGTAAAAATTCTTAAATTATCAAAAGTCATCAGTCATATGTTGTTCACAGTATGCTGCGAGGACCTGATCATCGTTCATGAAGACACCTCAAAGGGGGAATTTGTTTGGAACACAGGACGTATGCAAGAATCCGGCAAACTTCCACAACCATGTACGATAAATTCTTGCCGGGCATGCTATATATATAATATAGGGGGTTTCAGAGAACTCAGGCCGAATTGCTCCTGCGAAAACTACTCATCGCAAGGATACTTGTTGTCGTTTTGGTCCTGGGCCAGTGGCCCATTTAGGAAAATTATTAAAGTCCGGGATAACTAAGGTGTTAATTATTTTTGCGTAATTAACGTTTTTAATATTTTTAATGGCATGCTTTTAAAAGACACGCGAAGCATTTTACCGGTTTCTGAAAGGCCGCACAAATTCGACGAGTTTTTAAGTTTCAGTTTGCTATCGGAGTGCATCTCGGCCCCGGCGGCACCGCGCCCCGCGGAGAGATAGTGCAACCAACCTCTGCTGCGCTGTCATCGCCCGACGCAGCAGAGTCTGGTTGCACTACCTATCCACGGGGCGCGGTGCCGCCGGGGCCGAAATGTGCTCCAATAGCAAACCGAAACTTAAAAACCCGTCGAATTTCGCGGTTTTTCAGAAAGCCGTAAAATGTTTTGTGTGCCCTCTATTGTTCTGCAATTTGATGATTTAGTGTTTTTTGACGATGCTGAGCAATTTTCTAATTGAAACCATGCTTTTAAATACTATTTTATGAAAGTTAATTACTCAAAAATAATTACGACCTAGTTATCCCGCATTTTTTTTAATTTTCTTAAATGGACCCTTGGCCCAGGACCAAAACGACACAAGCCTTTGTTCGTTGCGATGAGTACTTTTCCCAGGAGCGATTTGCCCTGAGTTCTCTGCAACACCCTGTATATATATATATATATATATATATTATATATATATATATATATATATATATAGGAAAGTAAACGTACCTCGAAGCCTTTTCGTGGAGTTTTATTACATATAGGTCGACGTTTCGGCCTGAGCCAGACCTATATATATATATATATATATATAATTTAGTGCTAACCTACGCAAGTAACCCTTACCAACATCAACAACATCCCACGCAAAAATTTTAATATTCTCTCACAAAACCAGCGCCTTCAATCTGTTTTTCCGCAGGCTCCAGGCGTCGTCTACCGGCGAGGAAAAAGCCTTAAAGACATGCTAGTACGATCCAAAACCACACATGAGGAGTTCCTGGCATCTCGGCCATGCCGGGTGCCGCGGTGCAAAGTGTGTAGTCACATGACGGAATCCGTGGAGGCAAAAAGTACCAATTCGGACTTCACCTTTAGGATAAACGGAAATTATAACTGTAACTCAGATAATGTTGTCTACCTGTTGCACTGCCGGGTATGCAACATACAGTATATTGGACAGACCGATCTCCCTTTCCGTCAAAGATTTAACAATCACAAGTCCCACCTTAACACACTCCTCAAACTCCCGCTCTCCAAACATATGCGTCTCGATCATAAACAAAATTTTTGTAACTATACTTCAATCGGGATTCAGTACAGCACGCGAAAGGGAGCAAAGGGAATCGTACCTAATTAAAAAGTTTAACACGCTTCGAGCGGGCATTAACGAGAGCGCCGGCCTGCTTAGCTGCTTACATCTTGAACGGTTCACCTCCTCGGAACCCCCACGTTGACGGGAAAGCGAGCAGACAGAGTCCCCTGCTCTGTTCTCTCTGCACTGGACATCATTACGACCTCGAGGAATGTCTTCGCTCTCGGGTGCGAGATGGGGAGGCGGGCGGTGAGAAAAATAAAAATAAGGGAAATGGAAGAAGAAAAAAAGGGGGGGGGGGGGCATGCTTGCATGTGAATGTGTGCGGGTGCGGGAGGGTGGGGGGGGGGGGGGGGGGGGAGAGGGGTGTTTGGGTGTGTAACATGAACCATCGCGCGTCTCGGTTCACGCCCGAGCCGCTCCTGTGTCTCTGCTGGCTCGTCTTGGCCACCCGGGCGCGCTTTTGGGCCCATTTGATTTTGTTTTGTTCCCTCGTTTCGTTCTGGACACTGCCGAGCCCCAACGGTGCCTAGCGGGGGGTTCTTTGGGGATGCCAGCGGGGCCCCTTCCCTGGCCGCGGCCTTCGTCTACCCATGGTCGGTTCTGAGAAGTTGTTTTTCGCCTTTCCTCAATGTTTTTTTTTTTTGCCGCCGTGTCAAACTGGCGGGCTTCCAGCTTTCACCGCAACATTAGAACCTGATGAAGAGCGGTCCCCGCTCGGAACGTCGTCCAATAAATACGTTTTAAAGCATTTACCTCCTTTTTACGATATATATATATATATATATATATCCCGGCTCCGCCATTTTTTTGTCTTTCGGCGGGTTCCTGAAAACTTTTATTCTTTGATTCATTGGATTAAGTACGGTGTTCATTCATCTGCATATCTTCGTTTATATATATATATATATATATATATATATATATATATATATATATATATATATATATATATATATATATATATATATAAGTATATTACGTATCTTTATCCGGGTGTTCTTGTTAGCGGAGAAGTGTTTTGCGTCCTAGGTTTCGATGCCATCTTCAAGAAACGCGTTATCGTTTCGCTGCGATGCTTGATAATGCAGTTATCTCGTTTTGGTTTTTCCTCGTTTTCGACACATTCACATTTTTTTTTAATTTAAACGCCGTTTAAATAACTTACCGCACTTTCCGGGGTCATATACAACAAAATGTATGTCGTTTTGCGAAAACCTGAAATGTTCCCCTATATTTTTGAGCGTGGCGAAAACCTCGATGCATCTACAGGGTGGAACAAGGAGACGGCAGGCTCTTTAAATCGACCGGAAAATTCGGTTTCTTAACCTATCGCGCTACGACTTTGTGCAGCGTTGTCCACAGATGGTGCATTTTTTTGTAAAATTTTCAAAGAGCGAACTTACCTGAGGAAAAAGTAAAGAAAGAAAAAGGCTTAGCTCCTATGGAAACGCAGTGACGCCACCGGTCTTCAAAGAGCACGGCGCCGTTTCCCACGGGACACAAGAGGTGGCGCAACGAACGCCGCCAACGAACGAGCATACGGCGCGCCAGCGTCTTTAGCAGACAATCTTTTCGACTCAAAAGCGGCGCGCGTTCCGCAGGCGGCGACAGTCGCAGAAACAAAAACAGGCGCGGTAACAAGAAGCAGCTGCAGTTCCTTGTCTGCTAAATACGCCGGCTCTTGGAGTCGTCTGCTCGTTCGTTGGCGGCAGTTGGCGTCGCGACCGCTTGCGCCATCTCTTGTCTCCCGTGCGAAACGGCGCCGTGTTGTTTAAAGACCGGTGGCGTCGCTGTGTTTCCATAGGAGCTAAGCCTTTTTCTTTTTTTACTTTTTCCTCAGGTAAGTTCGTTCTTTGCAAATTTTACAAAAAAAATGCACCATCTGTGGACAACGCTGCACAAAGTCGTAGCGCGATAGGTTAAGAAACCGAATTTTCCGGTCGATTTAAAGAGCCTGCCGTCTCCTTGTTCCACCCTGTAGTTGCCATTCAGACGAAGGGAGTTCCAGCCCCGCTAGAACCGGTTCAATTACATGATTTTGTACTTCATAATTATTTCCTAATTCTGTACAGCGCACACGACAACCGCCGACAACAGGCTCGTCCAGCTGAGTCTCGGCTGTCATGGTGTGTTTCGGTGGGGAACATTCCTGAATTTGCCTCTTGTAAAATAGAAGTGGTCGCGGCGTGCTTGGGGACAGTTGCGCAACCGTCATTGCAGTGAATCAAGCTCCGTAGTACTTTTTTAACGTTTTGTAGGCACACTTTTTCCTCATCGAACATTTATTTTAAGTTTTAAATTCGCCTACTACTTTTTACCTTGTGACAATATTCACCTTACAATTGGATTATTAGTCTTGGGCCAATGATTCGTGATATTGAAATGTATTTCGATTGTTCTTTCTAGTGTATCTGTCATGTCACTCATATTGGCTGCTCTGCAGCTATAATGCTGGGACTGATCACTCGTATAACTAAACGTTTTCATGAGTTTTATACGCATACTTCGGTTTTTTCTCGTCTCTAATTATATCTAGAATAGAGTTTCGATTGTATGGAAGGCGCTCAGCGCCTGTTGCAGCAAAAATAGTCCATGCAGCGACGTCCTGTAAGTATAGCGTATGACAAATATTGGCCGAAGACATTTTTTTTGTTTTCATAACTGTGAATGCCTTGGTATAAATAAGTTATTTAAGTTCTATAAATAAGAAGCTATCCCAAGGTGTATATTTTTGTGAAAAATAATGCGCTATGATCTATATGCTCTGAACTTGTGAGCACGGTGAATATTATTGTAGAGGGCGCCCCAAACTTTACGCCGGCACTCGAACGCCTGACGTTCGCGGAGAGGCGCAATCTTGGCGGCAGCCGTTTCAACTAGTCGGTCACGTGAAGGCCATTCCCAATCTCCGGACCGGGGGAAGGGAAGGTACTAGCAGAGTTGATAAGTTAATTAAGGATGAGTTAATCCCTTACATGTAACGGATTACTTGTAATCCGTTACTTTTTCTAGTAATTTTGTAATTGCCACGTTAGTTTTTTTGCGGCTGTAACGTGTAACGTAATTTCGTTACAAAATATTGGTAATGAATCACTTTAATTACTCGTTACTTTTTTTTTCAAATATGAACATAATAATGAAACTGGAGCCGATATGAGTAGGCAATTCGGAGGTATAGGGATAGCAAGTTCAACAAATTTAAATAAAAACCACCGCAAAAGAAAAGAACTGAAACAAAAACGAAATTTTGTCTGACTGGTGACGAGAACCACTAGGAACACGTGAAAATACTATGTGAACAATAAAGACCAAGAAGACAACGTCGAGTAGACTTAGCGTCTTTTCATCGCCTTCCATCGCATTTTCCTTCTGAGAAACCTCTTCGTGTTTAATTGGTTTTGACTTTTACCCCACTTGAAAGGTTTGTTACTAATGCACGCTTTCGTAGATCGGTTCCTTGCCTCCGCATTTCCTAGCGAAGGTAGATGCCGCTACTGGACGTAAACACCTCTAGCTTTGTCTGCACAATTCCAGGGATCATTTCCGGTCGCTGTAAGCTAGCGGGATGGCGGTTGTTGTTGCAGATTCGCTGCCTTGTCAGCTTACAGGTGAACCTTGCACCTACAGTCTTTCTTTTAAGTAAAATATTTTATTTTTATAAGGACTACCATAATGCGGGTGTATGATAAAAGGAAAGTAGTGATGCGGAACATATTTGAAAACATCAAAATTGTGTCTATTGTTTTTCTTGATAAGTGCACGGGAAAAGTAACGTGAAAGTAAGTTGTAACGTAACGAGTAAAGTAATCGGTTACTTTGCAGCGAAAGTAATTTGTAACGGTAATCCATTACATTTGGAGCTCGGTAATTTGTAATTGTAATCCATTCCACATTTGAAGTAATGGGCACAAGTCTGGTAGGTAGTAGGGCCGCCGCTACGGACGCCTGACTCTGCGAGTCATACTCATATTGTCAGAATCTTTCCTTCGTTTTTTAGATGCGGAGCATCTCTTGCTCGGGTCTATGTCCCGCGTCCGCGATGTAGTCGGCACTCGAACTACGCACGCGCAACTCTCCTCCTTCCCTCTCTCCAACAGCTGCGCGTTACTCTCTCCGCTCTCTCTCTCTACCAGCTGCGTGCACTGCGCGTGCGTTGGCTTCTCCTCACACCGCGCGCGCACGCGCAACTCTCCTCCTCTTGTCTCCTCTCCTTCAAGTGTGAAAAAAATAAAATAAACGGCGAGCGGCGAGCGTTCCAACTTTCTTTGCCGCGAGCCGCGACGAAGGCTCGCGTAGGGGGTAACGCTAGGGCAGTCGGTGGCGCCATCTCTCGACGTCAGCACGCAACTGACTCTTTCCTCGGAACCAACACGATGCTCCGCATCACCCCATGGTTCCCCTCGGGAAGATGGTGTAATTTTTTTATTGTGTGTGCGCTTTTTTGCGTTTTATATCTTGTTTGAGTTTAAGTCCAGACTCAGCCGGCGCTACGAGGTATTGGGACAAATCAAGCAGCTTAAAACACGCAAGTCAGTGGGCCTTTCTATTTATGATTGGTTCAGTGATAATAGAATACCTGCAGAAACATTACTAACACCACGCGCTTTTGACGATGTTTCATTGGTCCCATGAGCTCATCACGTCGGCTGCGTTTGGACTCGAGGTGAAACGAAGTATAGCAGCGCCTTCAAGCTTCCTCCTCTACGATGCATTTTCAAAATTGCTTTGTTAACAATAAAATTCACTGACACCAACTTGCCCGTATATTTGAACCAGCTATACATTTCAGCGCCAGTCCTTCCGTTCATAAAGGCTAGGGGCTTTAAAAAATCATGTTTACTCGATGTTTTTTGCGAATCACTCGCAATCTTTGCAGGACACTTTTATCTGGAATACCCGTTATAGTTTCTTTTAAATGCATGTGCAGTTACGTCATTGTGTATTTTGATATAATACTGTCCCTTATTCTCACCAAAACTGTCAGCGCTAAAATTTTCACCGTATAAAAACTCCTATACTGTTTCTTCTTTAAACTGCTATGCCGCCTCCCGTATCGAAACCGCTAAGAGGGAAGGTAATAGGTCTCTGGGAGGCCAAACATTCCCAGCGCCGAATTTCGTCCGCGACAGGCGTTGGCCGGAAAACAGTGGGAAGTATAATCGAGGAGGCGTATTGTGACGAACAGCTTGAAGACGATGCTCCTCGCGGAACACGGGCGCCCGCGACGTCAACTGAGCAGGATCTACTCATTGTAGCAACTATTTGTGACGACCCGTTTCTCACAGTTCCTGAGCTCAAAAGCACACTAGATGAAGTGATCTTTTGTAGCCGATGGGATCAACAGCTGCGTGTCTGGCGGCCGGCCTATCGCAAGTAATGGTTTTAAATAAATTCTCTATTTACTACCTCAATATATTAAAAAAGGTATTTTAGTATTACTTTTTTTGTGTGTGTGATGACCACAGTTGTAAATATTTGCAGATACGATGCCAATATGCGCCGCAATTATCGGTAAGCGGCAGATGAACCGTAAGCATGTGGGGTACTGTGACAAGCGCAGGACTGAGTCCCGTCCACAAACTGGTGGGTAGTTTCAACGCACTACAGTACAGGGACATTATTGCTCAACTGCCGCTTCCTTTGCTGCTCGATGAACCTTCCTCATACGGCTTGTTTTTTCTGCAACGTGACCGTAGTCCTGTGCACCAGGCTGACACTGGGAAGACACTCCTGGAGCAGCGTGCGATCCCCATGCTCCCATGGCCACCCGGAGGCGCTAATTTGAACGTAATCGAAAATGTCTGGGAAATACCCATGAAACGTTTGTCTCGAAAGAATCTCGCCGACTCCTTTATGGGGAGCTTGAGTCAGCCATCAAAGAAGAGTTGGATCGGCTACGGCAGACCCAGGACACACTCGTACGCAATTTGTACGTGATACTTCCAAGACATCTGCAATCTGCAGATGTCTTGGAAGTATCACGTAATTTCTGAGACGCAGTCGCGTCTCAGAAAGTAAGGATAACGGTTAAAAAGAGTTGCAAGCTCATTGCTAGTCGCAAGCAGTTAGACAATGCATACGTGGGCTTAGTTTTTTGTTTATACGAAAAAATGAATATTTTACACTACCACAAACATGCGAGGTATTCACGTAAACAAGGTTTCGCGATTCCTTTGTGTGAGCATACTTCGAGAATATTCGACTAAATTGGGTCCCCACAAAGTTATTTTGATACGCCTGTTCTAAATATTTGCAAAACGGTACCACATTTTTAAAAATGCGGCAGGCGGGAAGTCTCTAACCACGTTAATATTTCACCTGAAAAGAGATATGTTTATTTCGTATTACACAAAGCAGTGGTATCCTAAAAACGAAGCATTGAATGGATGTAAATGCTTGGCCGGAAGAAATAGAAGAGACGAGTGCTTTGGTGGAAGTGACCAGCGCGCCGGCGCACCTGCCGACGCCCGAGGACGCAATCTTCAGACACAAGTTCGAGTTAGATTGTCATCAAGTATTTTTGAATCAACTTTTGTTCAAGAAAAACAAAGGCGGCATATTCGATAAAATGGCGATAAAATAAAGAATTTATCCCGTACTCAGGCTGCGCCTTCGTAATGCCAAGAGATCACCGTGGGCAAGTTGTCGCGTCAAAGCCAGATTGTATTGATCGCTTGAACGAGGGACCCTAAATGGAATCCATGTGTGTAGCGGACCATAAATAAATCAGGTGATTAAGCGATGATTTTTAGTAAAAAGTAAATTCTTTATCTCTCCGTCGCTTTACTTCTTCTATTCTAAACGTTGAAATGTACTGGGATATTTTCTGGCATCAGTTATATAGATTACATTTATAGGCTCTTCCCAACACGCAATCTTAAAAGCGAAAACAAAGAGGCACAAAAACAAAACATGATTCCGACTATATGAGTCTATGATTCGCAGAGTCATGTTGCTTTTTCGGCGGCCCAACTACCCCCCTCCCCCTCCCCCTGTCTGGAGATTGATAATGTCCTTCACGTGACCGAGTAGTTGAAATGGCTGCCGCCAGATGAGCGCCGCTCCACGAAAGTCGGGGCGTTCGAATGGAGGCGTTAAGTGTGGGGCGCACTGTACCTAGTCGTCTGAATAGGAGTGCTTTTTTGCCCTACCAACATATGTCATCAGCAGTGAAAATAATTGGGGCATGTGTCAATAACGTTTAGCAACAAAAACATGGATATTTTTTTTTTTACACTTATGCTACTTTTAAAACAAAACTGAATGAGATGCTTAGTTTTTAGCTCAGGATTTGTTATTCTACTTGCTTCTGCTTTTTTAGGTTCCTGAAGTATGTATATTTTCTCTTTCAGTACGTTTTACATTCTATTACATTTTGCGTCATTACAGAATATTGATATTCATGGACTCTGAAATAAAGATGTGATAAACACTGCGGGGAGAAGCACTGCAGTGATCGACTTCCGGGGAAATTTAATCACTCAAAAATTATTCTAGGCAAATTTTGCTCGAAGTCTACGCGCTAATACCCCAGGTAATTTTTTTTTTTCTCGATCCTACATTTTTTTTTTGTATTTTTGTGGAATAACAGTGTTTTTGGCCCAGATCGTGAGAGGGAATGTTTACTTACCGAAAAATGTGCAGACAATTAGCATGAAATCGAGGTGGCGTGAGCTCATATTTCCTACCTACAAGGCGATTTCACGCCACTTTCGTTTTTGAGCGTTTAAACCAGGTTATTTCTTATATCTAAGCTATCGATGAATGGGAGGAACCTCTGGCTGCAGTTACGTACAGCTATGCGGATACTAAAAGGCCCCTGGCGAGCGGGCTTCTCGTTTTTTTTTTTTTTTATGAGGAGCTATTGACGGGTTGCTTACGTTCGAACTAGTGCTGACGTCAGGACGCGTCCATCTGGAGCAGGTAGCGGGGAGCCCATCGATGCGAACTGCGGTTGTGATCTGTGCCTGATTTACCGCGGCCTGACTGAAAAGGGGAGAGAATTCTCGAAACGGCGCATGTGGAGAAGGTAGGGCTCCCCCCTATCTGCTCCACGTGGAAGAGTCCTGACGTCAGTGCAAGTTCGAATGTAGACTACGAGTTCAGCGCTCCTCAGAAAAACTAACAAAACAAAAAAACGCCCGCTAGCGCGGAGCTGTTCACTGTCTGCGTGGCTGTATGTACATTGTGACGCATGCTGTTTACCAGCTGCACAACTGCAACACAATGGAATGAACCCATCGTCTCAACAATCGTTTTGTCACACCCCATATCATGGTGTCCTAAGCAAAAGGTTCAAGTGAAGGTTATAGTGAAGTGCCTAACGTATTATTCCTTCTACTTTGGGTTTGAAGAAAGCCCTCGCTTAACCACAGATGTTCATATAGTTGGTTTTATTCAGTCTTGAAACTAATTTATATAAATTGTGCCTAATATGCTACTTTATGTAAGTTAAACAAAAGTACTTTACTTGAAGTACAATTTTTCAGCATGCAATGGTAATTAACTAAGGCTTATTCTCTGGTACTGTCTGGGGAAAGTACAACTCCCAAATTCAATTCACATTTCCCAAATTTTGTTCAATTAAATTTGTTTCACAATATGTTACTTTGTCAAATATGACGAAATACTGGAACGAATATTCACCTCTCACCGGAAACGCCAGCAGACGACGCATCGCTCCGATTGTACTGGAGGCGGTTTTCCCGCAGCCTTTCAAACTCTCGCTCCTTCTCGCACGTTCAGCGCACGCCAGGAAGTTATAACTATTAGAAGATGACTCTCCTCAATGAGGGGATTGTTTCCAGAAGCTACGGGGCTAACGTCATGCTCTCTCCCAGTACGTTTAACCACCCTGGGAGCGAGCCAGTGCGAGTGGAGTCAAATTCGGAAGTTTGAGGGGGTAGGAGGAAAATGCAAAAAACGCAAATTCAGAATACATTGATTATATTGACTCGTATTATTAGTCTAAAAAGAGCGCATGTAAGAAATATTCCTCTTCATGGGATCCGCTCCTCTGTTTGAATCACAGTGTTTCCATGCACAAAACGAAGCCCACTGCATGATGTCAGTGTTACAACGAGTTGCCACCTACGCTGTCTAGCCAAACCTGCTGAAGTGCATCTTTATAGTTTCCATATTCTTTTTTTTAATATTTGATAGAAATTCAAAGCTTGAGTACCTAAGTTCACGTGGTCTTCAAAATGTTCTATTGTCCAGTAGAGAGATATAAAACATCTGGCGTTGCTGGAACTTGCAATAATCAGTTTTAAAGTTTGCAACACTATAGTACACATTTCTTCTCAACTTTTGCCCCTATATTCATTGGACCCGTGTAATATGGCAGACATAAGCAAGCGAATGAATACATTGATGGCTAAATCCGTTGAAAACGTGTTTTGATATTTTCCGATGTAATATTGTCACGAATGACACTCGATGAGGCGACGGAAACTGAAGTAAACAAAACGTTAAATTGTGCGAACTTGTGCCCAAAACAAAATAGATAAAGGCTCGCGTCGCAGGCGTCGATGACGGCGAAGCAGCAGGATCGATAGAAAGTTCGGCGCGTAAAACGTTCTAACCTCGAATAAGCAACAGGGTTCTTGAATTTACCAGAACGAGGAGTTAGAGAAACAACAAATATGTGTATCCGCGGCCAGGCATCAAACCTCGGCTTTTCGCGTGGGAGGCAAGCACGATAACCGTTAGGCCACGGCCGCGCTGCCCGGCGCGGCAGTATCTCGAAGGTCTCGTAAGCGTTATTCTCACTGACAATTTAATCAAGAGTAAGCAAAAGTAACGACCCCATGACTCTAACTTACCCGAACAATTAAGCTGGCGACGATTGATCATTTTAAACTAAAAAAACGTTTTATACCGCCACAAAAAGGACATGATAACATGATTTAAAAAACGCCAGAAATCAAACGAACCACGAAAAAGCATTTTTTCCGCTAAGATATATATATAAAAAACAAAAAAAAAACATGCTATCTTTAGTGGTAAAACTGCCACATTTGCAATGCTACTTCGAGGTGAAATGTGGCTCAATCAGTGGCTTTTTTACCCGCAAAAGAAATGGCCCGCGATTGTTCATGGTCAATTCTTTAAGATCGCACGTTCTGATGGCAACAAGTTCTACGCTATACGCCTCGCAAGTGGGCTCATTCTCGTATTCTGCGGATAAGAAAGGAGGTAGCGGTGACGTCAGAACGCCGGGGCCCTGATTGGCTGATCGCGACCCCCTGTCTGAGCGTCGTCTGCTCCTTTGCAAGGTCGTGTGCTCGCAACGTCGTCTGCGTCTGTCTTACCTTTCCTGCGACTTTGGAAAGTGCATGGTCTTTTCGAGCGGGCTCGACTTCGCCTTTCAGAGAGGTCAAACGAAATAACTCGAGCGGTACGTTGTTTTTGCATAACAACTAGCAGACGCGCATCAAGGAGAGAAGTCAAAGGACTCACTGGCGAGGTGTCCCGAGGCGCCGAGGTTTGTCTGCTAAGAAGCGAGAGTGTCCGCAAGTTCCCTCCCAAATAATTTTTCCCTCCTTGCGTGTGCGGCGAGACTCCTCACTCTTTAATGGCGTCGGCGGGTTGGCGCAGTTAACGTCGTCTGCTTTACGTCTGCTAGTCAAAGCGGTGGCTGCTTTACCTTTCCTGCGTCTGTCGGAGATTCACCGCTTTTTCACCGGCGAGAGTCACCGCTGCCTCGGAAAACAAGGAGATCACAAGAGGAAGAGATTGACCTCTTAATCTAAAATTGAGGTCAGCGATCAAAGTATAATACGGGAAGGGTTCACAAGGGTCGCGCGGGCATATTCCATTCAGCACGCCAGCGGGTCGTGGGCAGACGATCTTGGCCAAGGACCGTCGGAGCACCGCTGCGCGTGAGTCGGAGTGCCTGCTAGGCTAGGGTTGGGCAGTATCGCGATACAAATGTATCGCGATAGTATTTCAGAAATACATTTCGTATCTGTATTTCTGTATCGCGATACATTTTTTTCACCACTATCTGTATTCCTGTATCGAGATACATTTTGGAATGCTTCTTTGTATCGCGATACAATCAGGATGAAATGTATTTCGTTACATTTCTTGAGAAATACTCCCCCTTCCCCCCCCCCCCCCTTACACAAAAAAAAAAAAATTCGACGCAAATTTTTATTTTATTTTTTTATTTCTTAGGGCATCAGGGTTGAGAGATGCTGGGACATTGTTGCTATACTGACCAAGGTTCCTTCCGATTCTCCAAACTATTTTTCTATGCGTCCTCCTCTCTCTTCTGAGAAGTGTTGCGTAGTCGGGGACTCGAACCAGGTAGCGTGCCAGGATTGGAGTCAGCATCTTCTGCCGCAGGTCCTTAGGTAGGAATTTCTTGAGTCAATGTTTGCTGGCATTCAATGTCCGCTTATAAATGTATCTATTGCCTTAGCGTGCACAGTACACCCAGACGGCAAAGCTGAGTAACACCCAGTCCGTTGCAGCACGAGGCTAGCGGTGGTTGACTTGAAATAGTAGGATGACTCACGCAGTGAAGTTCATGCATATTCAAATCACCTTGATTCGAATGCGTCTGCGGCTACGCCCGTAACACTGCACGGCTCAAGGATACGTCATCAGAAGACGTGAACGTGACCCACTGCTCTGGGGATCCGAAACCCAGGAAGGAGGCCAGACGTGGCCTCGCTGTGCCGACCCAACCTTCGTACGCCTGCTACTTGTCTCGAGCGCGCTGTTTCTCGGAGTGCTAGCACCTGAGCTGTCAATATCAGGTCGTAATCCACGAGGGCTCTGTTTGGATGATGCAAAACTTGAGGACTGCAATCCATGCGTTGGTGGCGGAGGGTCTGCAGAAAGGACGTTCACAACAGGGATACCATCGTATCGATTTTCAACTGAAACAGAAGATGAGACACGTGTTCCAGGATGCTTCAGGTGGTCCACTATTCTCGAAAATTCCAAATGACACTGCCTGCATAATCTTCAACGATGCAACCTACAACGAAAATACCTATTGCACTTTGATACACCAGCGTGGTAAAGTTTCATGTTCAAGGCCACACCTACAGATAAAGAATACCAGTTCATTCCACCATGACGTCATGTGATCAATGTTGGCAGAAACGTCCTTATTGGAGAGGGGCGTGGCAATGTCTTGATGGAAATCAGGGTGACAGAATTTATTTAGAAGTCGAAGTCTTTTCGCATTCCTCGTCAGGCAGACAGGATGTCAGGGAAGGGACCGCGGTCAGTCCTTGATGGAACGTTTTTTTGAGCCCATTGAAGATTTCTCGTCGTCTGAAACCACTACCTTCAAAGCAAAGTGCCAAGCCTGTATACGGCAAAGTAATTTCAGGATCAAAAACTTCCACTTCAAGCTTCATCTCAGTTGGCGTATCTAACAAATGTGAAAAATGTATTTAAGTATCAGTATTTCTGTATTTGTATTTCTGCCCTCCCTAAAATGTATTCCTGTATTTGTATTTCCAAATACTTTTTGCCTCTATTTAAAATGTATTTCCGATACGTATCGCGATACATTTTTACAGATGTATTTTAGTATCAGTATTTTGGCTACTATTTTAATGTATCCCAGTATTTGTATTTCCAAATACATTTTCGAGTATTTCTGCCCAACCCTGTGCTAGGCTTATCTGCCGAGCTCGCTTGGTCGGGGTTCGTGGAATCGTGGCCGTTGGAACATTTGCCGGGTCTTTGTGGATCCAGCGTTCTTGTTAGTCGTGGTTTATTTCAAGTACGTTTTACTTTTCTTGCTGCTTGTAATCGGGACGCGTAAGAAGAGCACGTACAAAAATAAACGTCCGTTTGTCGTCGCGACCAAGTAACTGGGCGACGCGATAGGCCATGCTGATTTGGTCGTAAGAAGTGCGTAAGACAGCTTCGGAGCTGTCGTAGGATTCCGTCGTGACATGCGCAAAACTTACGATAATTTCGTTCCGTGAATACGAATTTGTTCTTACGTTTTCTCTTACGCACGTTTTCGGCGTAAGAATCGTTTCGTGAATCTGGCCTCTGCACTTCCGAAAGTCGCAGGACAAGTAAGACAGACGCAGGCGACGTTGCGAGCAGACGACGTTGTAAAGAAGCAGACGACGCTCACATAGGGGTCGCGATCAGCCAATCAGGGCTCGGCGTTCTGACGTCACCGCTACCCCCTGCGCAAGAAGCAGACGAACTTGCCCTCCGCATATGTAAGCTCTGCGCACCTGGTAAATAGCCTCTGATCTCTGAATACAATCCAACTGTTGTGTCTTAGAAGGGGGACGCCAGCCGAGTAGAAACAACAACTTGGGTTTATTGTCAGCCGGCCGTCATACCGCGCCTCTCGCTGATCAAGCACACACGTACAACCAGCCCGCAGCGCTTATATACAGATAGCAGGCGACTGAAGGGGGGGCGGTGCCCTAGTATAGACGCGTGGCGAAGTATAGACGCGTGGTTTCATAGATAGCCGTATCATCGCCACCTGCCTATGCTAGAGCGCCGCCCCTATTGATAGCTGGATCTTCGCCACGCGTCTATACTAGGGCACCGCCCCCCCCCCCCCCCCCCCTTCAGCCGCCTGCTATCTGTATATAAGCGCTGCGTGCTGGTTGTACGTGTGTGCTTGACCAGCGAGAGGCGCGGTATGACGGCCGGCTGACAATAAACCCAAGTTGTTGTTTCTACTCAGCTGGCGTCCCCCTTCTAAGACACGACAACTTCTTGGCGACGAGGATGGGATTCACGCAGCCTGATGAGCAATTCCACGGGGACCGTTAAGACGGAGACTCGGCCAAGCGTGCAAGAGGGGCCCTGGAGTATCGACACGGAAGCATCCAGGATGGCCACGATTGGGCAAGTGGAACCTTTCGATGAATCTCAGTCAGATTGGGAGACATACGAAGAAAGGATTAACGCGTTCCTGCGAGTTAATAAGATTCCAGACGCCAACAAAGTAGACGCCTTTTTGAGTATCGTGGGTCCGAAAACGTACAAGTTGTTGAAGAGTTTGACCGCCCCAAGCACGCCGGCTAGTCAGCCTTTGGTAGAGCTACAGAAAGCATTACGGGAGCAGCTTTCGCCCAGGCCGTCAGTTATCGCGGAAAGAGCCAAGTTTCACCGGAAAGCGCAACAAGACAGCGAGAGCATCGCGGAGTTCGTGGCGGGCCTCAAGCAATCGGCAGAAACATGCAACTTTGGTGCGAACCTAGAAGAAACGCTGAGAGACAGATTCGTATGTGGGTTGGCACGGACTGAAATCCAGAAGAGGCTTTTTATTGAGGATGCGTCGCTGACGTTCAGAAAGGCGGTAGAGATTGCATTATCCGTAGAGGCGGCATCCAAGAACGTGACAGAGTGCCGCTTTAGTAGGGCAGCCCAGGAGGATTTTCACAAGTTGTCGGAAGAGGGAGGCCGGGCGCGAGAAGGTTCGATATGCACGCGATGCGGCGTGCGTCATCACAACCGTGCTTGTCGATTCCGAACAGCGACGTGTTTTAGATGCCACCGCGTGGGGCATATTCAGAAAGTGTGCAACTCTCAACCGACGTCTAGTTTTCACCCTCCGAGAACGTCCCGACAAGACACACAGCAAAAAGATTCCCGGAGACAAAACTTTGGTGTGTTCGAAACCGAGAAGGACGTCGAGCCACTGCTTCAGACAACGCTAGAGAAACCGTGTTTTGGACCAATTTACTTTACGATGTGTGTTCAGGGAGTGCCGCTTAAAATGGAACTGGACACTGGAGCAGCGGTATCGGTGATGCCGCACCGGCTGTTTCGGTCGTGTTTTCCGCAGATGAAGTTACGACCGGTTTCGGTGTTACTTCGTACGTAAAAAGGGGAGTGCGTGCGTCCAAAGGGGGTCGCGACAGTAACCGTGGACTATCAGCACCAGTCTTGCCAGCTGCCTCTGCACGTGCTCTACCAGGATGGCCCGACTCTCATAGGAAGAGACTGGCTATATCAGCTCCGGCTCAACTGGACGAGCCTCAACCACGTGGATGCAGAAGACCACCAGGCCTTAGGACAAGTCTTGGACCGACATCGCCAGTTGTTCAACGATGAACTCAGCGATATTCGAGGTGAGCAAGCTCACCTATCTCTCAATCCTGAACTACACCCAAAGTTTTGTAAAGCTAGAAGTATTCCGTTCGCGCTGAAAGACGCAGTGGAGAAAGAATTGGAAAACCTGGTTGATCTGGGCGTGATTGAGCCAATTTCGAGCAGTCGTTCTGCTTCGCCAATTGTACCGGTGGTAAAGAGGGATGGCAGCGTACGCATCTGAGGGGATTATAAAGCATCGTTGAACCCCTGCTTAATCATTGACAACTATCCCTTACCCAAGATTGAAGAGATCTTTGCCACTCTCTCGGGAGAACAAGTGTTCTCCAAGATCGACTTGAGTAGAGCATACCAGCAAGTGGTAATGGACAAGGATTCCCGCGGGCACCTAACCCTCAATACGCACAAAGGACTGTTCGCAGTAAATCGTCTAGCATTCGGGGTTGCGTCCGCACCTGCGATTTTTCAAAAGGTGATGGACAACATGTTAAAGGGACTGAAAGGGGTAATATGCTACCTAGATGATATTCTGGTCATGGGGCAGAACGAAAGGGAACACCTTGAGAATCTAGATTCGCTACACAGCCGGCTGCAGGAAAGGGGAGTGAGAATTAAGAAAGAAAAGTGTGAATTTTTGAAACCGGAATTGCAGTGTCTGGGTCACGTGATCAGTAAGCGTGGAATATCAGCAACGCCAGAGAAGATGAAGGCCGTGCTAGAAGCCCCCGTCCCAATCAATAAAAAGCAGCTGAGAGCGTTTACGGGCATGGTAACATACTACGGAAAATTTCTGCCGGAGTTATCAACAGTGCTATTCCCACTGAATCAGCTGCTCTGCAAGAATGCGCCGTGGGATTGGAGTGAACAGTGCGATCTGGCGTTTAAGAAAGTGAAAGAGTTGCTTGTAAAAGCGCCGGTGTTAGCACATTATGATCCGGAAGCCCAGCTCGAGGTAGTGTGTGATGCTTCATCGTATGGGTTGGGTGCCGTCTTAGCAAAAGTGGAAAAAGATGGGTCCAGACGGCCGATTGTCTTTGCATCGCGCACGCTATCACCAAGTGAACGGAACTACAGCCAGTTGGAGCGAGAAGCGCTAGCCTTACTTTTCGGTATCAAGAAGTTCCATTACTACATTTATGGCAGACAGTTCGGCTTGGTAACTGATCACAAGCCTTTACAGACGATTCTCGGTCCGAAGACTGGGATACCGAGCATTGCCGCAGCTCGTTTGCAGCGGTGGGCAATTACGCTGTCGGCGTACCGTTACAATCTGGTTTACCGTTCAGGTGACAGCATGTAGAAGCAGACTGCTTGTCTCGTTTGCCACTTCGAGAGAGTGGCAAAAAAGGAAGACGAAGACGAAGTAACCTCCTGTTACGCACTCCGGTGGGAAACTTTTCCAATAACAAGCTCGGACATCGCGAGAGAAACGTCACGAGACCCGACCCTACGACGGGTACTTCACTCGCTTACGGAACAATGGCCTGAGCGCGTTACGGAAGAATGCATGAAGCCTTTTGTTTCAAAAAGACTGGAGCTGTCGGTGGACCGAGGATGTTTATTTTGGGGAATGCGTATTGTGGTTCCTCCAACTTTACAGAAGACAGTCCTGGACGAGCTGCACGACGGCCATCCCGGCGTGGTGCGGATGAAGGAGGTGGCCAGAAGCTACGTCTGGTGGCCAGGAATTGCCGCCGACATGGAGTACACTGTACAAACGTGTGCGGCCTGCCAGCAGCAACGGGCGCTGCCTACCCAAGCTCCCCTTCATCCGTGGGCTTGGCCTACAAGGCCATGGGCCCGGCTCCACCTAGACTTTGCTGGCCCGTTTCTTCAGCGAAATTTTTTGGTGGCGGTAGACGCCCATTCAAAATGGCCAGAGGTGTTCCTGGTGCCTTCGACCTCGGTAGAAGCTACCATCGGTAAGCTGCGTGACCTCTTCAGCCGTTTTGGATTGCCAGAGGTAATAGTGTCGGATAACGGGCCGCAGTTTCGCAGTGAAGAATTTCAGTCATTCCTCAGAATGAACGGAATAAAACATGTGCGGTCCGCTCTATATCACCCGTCAAGTAACGGTTTGGCTGAGAGATTCGTCCGAGCAGTGAAAGAAGCCCTCCGAAAGGACGTCAAAGGCCGGTCCCTCGAAGAGAGACTGGCCAGTTTTCTTCTGGCGTACCGTAATACGCCACATGCAACCACCCAGCACTCTCCAGCTTCACTTTTGATAGGGAGACCCCTTAGAACCCGACTCGATTTACTGAAGCCTAGTGCCCGTTCGGTGGTAGGACACAAGCAGTTCCAACAGACGCAAAGTCGAAGAGAACTTCAGAAATTCTTCGCCGTGGGTGACCGAGTGTTTGTGAAAAACTCTAGGGAAGGTCCAAGATGGTTGGAGGCAACGGTGACATCCCGTTCGGGACCAGTGTCTTATGTGTTACAGGTGACTACGCCACGTGGAGTCATGGAATGGAAGAGGCATCAGGACCACATACGGGCACGGGAGGCGCACCCAGAGGCAACGTCTGCCAACCACGGTTACGGCGCCCATGGTGAGGATCCCTGGCAACCGTCTGGATCACCGACCGGTACCGATGAACCGTGTGCGGGGCAACCCCAGGATCAAGCAGCGGCCATAGCTAGTGAAGACGCCAGGTCGTCTCCCACCAGGGCAGAACTATCGACGGAACCGCCCGGCTCTGAGGACCCCGATCACGACGCAGGGCCTTCGCCAGTTGCCAGAGGCAGCGAAACCTCAATGCGAACTCGGTACCCAACAAGAGAAAGACGTCCCCCGGATCGGTACTCACCAGTGCAGTGATGGTGTCTACGAACCTTGCGACCGAGTGTTTTGAACGGTTAACTTGTTCCAATTATCTTTGCATGAAAGCATACTGTTTCTTGATGTACCTATTAACTTTGGGGTAATGAGAGGGTCGTATAGGGAAGGGGGAATATAGTGTTTGTATTTCGATAAACAAATAGCCGTATCATCGCCACGTGCCTATGCTAGAGCGCCGCCCCTATTGATAGCTGAATCTTCGCCACGCGTCTATACTAGGGCACCGCCCCCCCTTCAGCCGCCTGCTATCTGTATACAAGCGCTGCGGGCTGGTTGTACATGTGTGCTTGACCAGCGAGAGGCACGGTATGACGGCCGGCTGAAGGGGGGGGCGGTGCCCTAGTATAGACGCGTGGCGAAGATCCAGCTATCAATAGGGGCGGCGCTCTAGCATAGGCACGTGGCGATGATACGGCTATTTGTTTATCGAAATACAAACACTACACCAACTTTGGATCTCACGAAGTACATGAAGGTAAGTGCGCATGTAGTTTCATTTTGTCCCCACAACTAGTCGTTTTCGAGCCTTTGGCATTTACCTGGTTCTTGTGAATTACATAGTTTGCACATTATTTTGCGTTTATGTGAGATGTTCAGCTTAGCGTTCGCTTTGGAAGGGCTATTCTTACTAGACTCTGTTCAGATAATACCAAGCGCGCAAGTCTAATTATTTTTCGTTTTTGGAATTTTGTTTTGTATTTTACTCCTCAACCTATATACAGAACGCAACCAAAAAAAGCATTGCGAGACACATGATATTTGAATGAAAACGTATTTGAGTGCGCTAATACGGCATATTTTATTTTCGAAGTTTTAGAGCGCAGCTCTTAGGCGCCACTTTCCGGCATGAGCGGCGTCACCGTCGGCGTAACCGCGCGGTGCAATATGGGACGCGAGACGTCACTGGTAACGTCACCTATGACGTCATCAGTGACGATGACGTAATCACGACGACGTCACATGACGTCACTTATGACATCGTAACGATGATGATAACGTCATCGTGATGACGTCATCGTCATGTGACCTCACAGGGGTCAAGTGACGCCACGGGGTCACGTGACCCTCGTGAGGCGACGGCGACGCCGCTCGGAGGGAGGAGTAGCAGACAGGATGAGGAGATGAGGAGAAGGGAGGAGGGCTACCCTCCCCTCAATACCCTTACCTCCTCCTCCTCCTCAAGAGCTGCGCTCTAATTCGGCTTTACAGGGAGTTGTAAACGGCTTTCACCTTTTTTTTCATGTGATGTTTAATAACACCAGGGCCCGTTTGCTCGAAGCGCTAACCGCGGCTAAAGTTAGCCGCATTACCTAGGAGAGGGATTTTGAAATCACGTGACTAGCTCGGTAGGGATGCGCGGCGCTGATTCACCGGGGCACCGCCATGTTTCCCGCATCCCCATTGAGCCAGTCACGTGATTTCAAAATCCCTCTCCTAGCTACTGCGGCTATTTTTAACCACGGTTATTGCTTCGAGCAAACGGGCCCAGACTTCTACACGTTACTGAAGAAAAAGTGACCGATTACAATTGCAATTACTTCATTCTAAAAGTAACCAATTATAATTACAATTAGAGCCTCAAAAAAGTAATCGAGAAATTACTCTAAAGTAATAAATTACTTCCCGCGTTACTTTTCATACAAACTTTTCTTATTACGGTGGCATCTATACACATTTAATAGATGTTTCGCTCTTATACATTTCTTCTTTTTTTTGTGCTCTACACCTTGTACTGTTTCACCCGCAGTTGTATCTCGAAGTTTGCGTCGGTCATCCGCCAACGAATCATGGTGTAATGAACAGAGCTCCTAGTTTTAATTGGCACAGTTGACGGAGGGATATTATTCGGGAACTAATATTAGGGACGAAGACATAATTTCGACAAACCCAATGAAATGTACTAAACAAAAACTAAGAATATAAATGTTCAAAAGTGATACCCCCTAAACCAGTCAAAAACCTGTAGGAGCATGCTCATGAATTTGAATACAAACTGCTTCCTGGTTAGAACCCAAAAACAGTACAAAGGCGCGGACAAGAACGAGAAGGTAGAGGAACAACAGCGCTGCTGGAAGTATGCCAGGAAAATAGAGTGGCCAGTGGAAAGCTAGAACTTGTCACCTAAAGTTGCCGAGCTAAACTTGCTAAGCATCCTAGAAATTAAGGGTGTTATAACTAAACATTTTAAAATTGCGCAGCAAAATTATTAACATAACAAAAAAGCAAGTCCCTTTATGTGCGTACACAACTTGGAGTTGGTCACCTTTGAACATAAAAGAATCTTGAGTAGTGGCCGAGAAAGCAAACACTCGAACGTCACCTTGATTTTATCTTTCGTTTTCATAACAACGAGAAGAGCACGGCACCTCCACCGTGTGCAAAAAATGTATCGTTAATTGGATGCATCGATTTCCTCCGAAGAGAACTTAAAACCAACAGGATACCAGAGGAAAAAAAAAGACAAAAAAAGACAACCTCTCAACCGCGGATGCTATGAGCACTCAGACTCAATCCACGGCCGTGTGGGTGTCACGTTACCTTGGATAGGGGGCACAGCGACGCGCGGAGAGTGTATCACGGACTACATCCACGGAGCGGGATCGGCAAGGATAGGTTGTAGCGTCCGCTGCGTCTTGACGTAAGGTGAAGCGGAGTATAGAAATCTTCTATTAAAAAAAGAACAAAAAAAAAAAAAAACTGTGCTTCAGCTTTCGTCCGAGCGCAGCCAAACGCTGAGCGACAGTTCACAACTTCGAGAAGAGCATTCCTACACACCAGGAAGTAGTCCGCAGAAGTATTTTTGTTTTAAATAACTGTTTCCTGCGTAAAAATTGCACAATATTCCAGATGCGTACTGCTGAGAATGATTCAAAACTAAATGAATTAAATATCTGAAGTTTGTGTTTTTATTAATGTATGTAAATGCATGTGGTTTCGTAAAAACACATACAGCCGCTGGCAACACGGCTGCAGCGTTCGAATTTTCGGAGTGATTTTGTTCCCATAATCGACGAATCATGTGCATCGCTGCTTTCCTCGCCGAATCGCTTCAAAACGTCCTTTTGAAAAAGCACCTTTGGTCGTCAGGCGCGAGAGGTCGTGATGAATGTCTACTTTCAAATTCGGCCGGAGACTCCGGCCGCGTAGTACCGCCAGTGCGTTGTGAACAAGAAAAACATCCGGGCCTATACAATTCACTGATACGCGGCGAAATCAAGGCACCCCTTTAGCTGCCGATCACATTGAACGCCGAAAAGCTGGTGGAAAGAATTGCGCCTCGAGCCCCAGTATATCCAGGCAATACAAGGGAGCATCAACGGCCAGGTCATAGGGCACCTTGCAATGTATACGTACATCTCGAGACTACGCCGAAACCGAAAAGGTGGAAAGCTCGGACACAGACGCCAGCGGCCAGCCTACGTACTGACATTCACTGTGACTGAATTTCAGAACCTGAAAGGGAACTTTTTAAACCTGGAGCAGACGATACCGTTGATATACCCGTAGTAGACGAAATACTCGGCGAGCGCGGGCGGCGCGTACGACCAGCGGCGCACCGGAGTATTACAAAAGTGCAGACGAGATCGCGTGACCTATTGCCGGCGTGTGATTGGCTTCGGCCACACGTAGCTTAGTCTGCGCTCGGACGGAAGCTGAAACAAAGTATAAATAACAAATCTTGGATATAAAAAAAATCAATGACAGGTTAAGAAAAGTTTACGAGGAAGAGAGGAGAAAGCAAACGCAAGCTTCGAGTGGAGGTATCTCCTCTCTGTTTCGTTTTAGGTCATTTTGGCGAAGAGAACACACAAACAACATTTCGTCAGGCTGAAGACTGAGCTCTCGGTTATTAAAGAGAAAATGAAATAAGAGGCGCCTCGTGTACGCTCAGGTGACGCTCCGCGCGGTTCTCGCTCGCTCTCAGGGGATCTCCCAAGTCTTCTTCCTCGTATTCAGATCGCAGATATTTCTTAACCTGTACACCGGTTTCGCCCAGAACTGAGTGACCCCAACACTTCTAAACCCTCTCGCAAAAAAAAAAAAAAAATTATTGGGTAATTTTGTAATTGATTACAATAAGAAAGTAATTAAACTACAATGATCGTTACTCGTTAAAGGAAGTAATTGAAGCGTTACAAAATTACAATAAAAAGTAATCGTTTACAAGCAATTGATTACTTCTAAAGCGTTTCGTACAAGTCTGTATGACACCTATTACACCAACTACAAATATCAGATATCTCGAATATTTTGCTCTTGTGGGAACCGTTGATCATGGAGGTCACATATTTCACGTCATAAATACGAAAACATGGTTGCTTTGACCTTTTGTCACTACATTTCTACGCCGTTATCTAAACAAATTGAATACCTACATCATTAAAACTTAGGCGAACTATTTTTATTACAACGTTCTTTTGAATGAGATATCAAGAATTGCTTTATCTGGAAAATTGATATTTTCCTGTCGTTCCAATCTTTTGCTAAAGTAGGAAGTAAAAACAAATACAGTGATGATTAAAAAAATCTATTTTCTTCGCATTTTTGGTGAAAGGTCTCTACAATACTCCTCTGTTTATTCATAATAACCATGTTTGATAAGTAAATATTTCGGCAAAAATCTTCCTGGTCAGGTGAGTATTAATAAACGAATCTGCATGTACGCAACCTCACAGTGGAAGCCATTGAGCGAAAATCATTAAAGGTGGGCACTCAAAATTTTCTTCAAACGTGGCAGAAAATTCCCCCTCTTTTCTTTTTTTCCTCCTCCCCTTTCCTCCTCCATTTTCCTCCTCGCTTTTTACGGCCTTCTCGCACGAGTGCTAACGGGCTTACCGGCCCCCCGACAAAATCTCTAACCCTTCAAGGTTCTCTGCCTCACTCCCAAACATCAGGGATTAGTTAGGCAGGCTGGATATGAGCTCGGAAGGGTTCGGGCTGGCTCTCTTTTCTCCTTTTTTTTTACTTTTTTTCTGCAGCTCTAAAACACATTAGATACTTCCGCATGCGGCCACATACGCTGCAACACCGGATATTTATCTCGAATGAACGGAACTTGAACATCACAGCAGAAGGAAAAAAAAGGTCTGTATTCTTATTTGAACTTTGAGCTCTGCCCAGAGAGTTGAAAATTGGTCGTTCTAACAACGGCACACTGAAGAATGATTGTATCACTATTTCGTTTCTTTTTTTTTTTTTGTTCAAAGTAATAATCGTGAGTAAATAAATACAAGTCAAAAATATTGCAGTAAGAAGGCGAAGCATGTAAAATTAGTTGCATTGTGACAATATAGTCATGTATAGAAATGAACACAGTTTGACCATTTCTTGCGCATGAGATATATGTTCGTCCTACAGGTGTTTTCTAGAGTAACGGCTGCCTCGTTAAAGCAACTAAGAAGAGTAAAAAACAAACTTGCATAAAAAGTGAAACGGTTTATGGTATATTTCATGTATCTTCAGCCTTTGGAAAAATTTCTTCGTGTCCAAACGTGCATTTAGTTTCTCTCAACAAATATAACTGAACACTCGACAGCCGACATATTTCTTGCGCATCAACAAAGAGAGCGGGAAACACGGAGATTGAACCGCAAAATCACAAATTTCTTCGCGTAAAATAGTGCAACTAGCAATAGTAGCATATTTTGCCATTTATTAAAAGACAGCAGATATTACGAAGTTTTCATTCTCTTCTGTTCCCATTTGTTCGCAGATTAAGAAATGGAACGCCCAGATAGCCTCTGCAGCCCTTGCATAATTGTTCGGGGCTCTGTCAGGATGGGCGAAGGCCAGCGGCCATTTCCAAAAAGATCCAGGAGTTCGTAAGGTGTACCACCGCAAGTTTTGGCGCTGCTTGGCTAATTTTTGCGTCTGTCGTTGCCCGGCCTACTTAGAAAAGAAGCAGAACAGCGGCCAGCTGAACGTCATCACCAAGCGGGAAATCATGCCGAAATGTGTCCCTGAACACGTGCGAGATCTGTACCCCAACCCAGCCGGATTCGCCACAATTACTAATCAATCTATGAAACAAACTATAAAAAGGGGGGCTTAAACGATTTGGCAATTTTTGAATATAGTCATGCGGGCTAACTGCCCACAAGTACAGAAAGAAAGAAATGCAAAGCTCTATTGTGTTCTTTGTGTCCCTACTTGTCTTTCGCGCTGTACGCCAATTAAAATAAATGTATAATATCTGTATATTATGCCTGGTTATGTTGACTCTAAAAGAAAAGAAATCAAGCAAGTTCGGCATACTGCCAGAATTTGAGCAAATAAAATTTTATGTGGAATTCAACATCAAAACAGTACTTCCGCGGGAAATAATGCATCCGTCGTTCTTCGTCTGCCTGAAGCTGTGAGCTACCGATCTCGGCTACATTACTTTTGGGTCCAGAAAATGTCACGCTCAGTAGAAAATTCGCTTTTTTTACCAAAAGTACTGGAAATTATTTATTGTTCAAACAAGTCAGGTGGTGGCGCTTGTTTGAGTGCAGGACCATTGACTGGGCACTCGTTTGCAGGCCGCGCTGTTCGCGGACGCGGCTTGACAGATAAGGTCGCGAATGCTTTTCACGAATTTTTAAAGACCAAGCATAGAAATGAAAGACGTTTACAAATCTTGTAAGGCGAAATTAGAGCGCAGCCACTTTACGCCAATGAAACCAACTTTATGTTGTTAGCAAACGTCTTGCGAGAGTGGCAGTATTTTTATTTATGCCTAATAAGTTAAATGTTTAGGACTAATTACCCAATGTTTAATTGTATTAAGAACAGAAATGTCGATTGGAAAGTTCTACAGCTCCTTGAGAAACACCCGAATTAGCTGTTTGCAACTTGATACGGCTCGCGTGGCTTTCTTCTGACCAGTAATAAAGCTTACAAAACATGGCAAAATACCCCGTGATAAAGTGCTCGCCCCATCATAAACTCAATTTCGAATCTCCTAAGATTTGTTTTTATAGGCCGAAAATAAAAAGATGCATGCAAGACGCGTGCCCCAAGCTTTAGTTATATAAGAAAGAACTGCCCTGTTTCATATACAGCGTTGTTCTTTTTTTTTTCTCCTACTAGATATTAGAAAAAAACGTGCAAATTAAGGCAATTGCGTTTTGTGGATGTGAGCTAAATGGCCAGGCGAAGGTTAGGAGGCTCAAGAAAGAACGCAACAAAAACTGACTGATTACCTAACATTTTCTAATGAACGTTTTAATTAGAAAAAACGGCATAGCTTATTTAGAAAGTTGTTGAGCATAATCAAAAGCCACCAAATTGTCCAGTGAAAATTAGCCCAATTGCGGTTTGTGTAGGTGAGCTGTACGGCCAGGTGAGTATTAGGTTCAAGGAAGAACGCAACTAAAAACCGGCTGATTACCTAAAATATGGTGATGAACTTGTTAATTTAAAAGAAAACGACGTAATTTATTTAGAACGTTGTTGGGAATAATCGAAAGCCACTAAGTGTTCAGTGAAAATTAACGCAATTGCGGTTTGTGTATGTGAGCTATACGGCCAGGCGAGGATTAGGTTCACGAAAGAACGCAACTAAAACTAACTGATTGCCTAAAATTCGCTAATTAACCTTTTAATTAGAAAATAAAACGGCATAGTGTTCTTAGAAAGTAGTTGGCCATAATCGAAGCCACCAAACCAACCCGCGTACACTATTATACGGCGTCCTGATACGGCGTCTTCTAATTTGTACGCGAAAATCGCAAAAATATAGTACTGATGCTATTTTATATGGGCTCTATCTCCGCGTGGCACAGCACTACGCCATGAAGCCAAAGCGATAAATCATGCGCATCGCTATGACAACGCCACTGTAGAAGGGGCTAGGAGCGCGGCGGCCGAAAAGATTGCGGTAACGCGATTCGCGTCCAAATTAGGTATTTATTAACGCCGCGAACTACTGACGTGCGTTACATCTTTTTAAAAATGAATAATTTGTTGTTTGTGATGACTACAGATAAGGCACAAACCGCAATTGCGTAACCCTGGCGTCTTTTTTAGAAAAATGTCTAGTCGTTACAAGGAACACTCTGTATAAACACGATTGTAAGACAGTTTTTTACGGCCGGTGACATCATTACGGCACGGAAGGAGACGTTGATCACAGATCAAACACACCCACTGTTGTTTTCCTACGAGAATGTGCAAACGTTCGATACCAAATAAAATATATTTAGCATTCACCAAATTCGGCTTGTTTACTTGATTCAAATCGATATTTGATTTATTACACTTATTTTGGGCCCCCACACGCCTACTTTATTCTCTAATGAGTTAGAAGTGATAATTGCATTGTTTTTCGTTGTGTCAGGTTATTAACAATTCATTATTAACGCATTATTAACAATCGGAGCTATACAATTACGCGAAGCGCATTTGACAATATTCAAAATTGTTCTGAGTACACAAACAACTTCTCAAGCTTCTTGCTGTTTGGGGCCTTTCCTACACGCAGTACCAATAATAAAGCCAAAACCTTATAGAGGAGACCATCTCTATCAGCCCAACACGCAAACACGATTTGAAGTGTGTAGTGCGTGCGTTGGAAAAGAGATACCGGCGAGCGAACTATAGCGTCGAATGTCTATGGATAAAAATGTCCGTGCACCAAAATATCCGCGCACCGAACAGTCCCAGACCGTAAAGTATTTGCAGCAAAAAGTCCGTACACTGAAATGTCTGTGCACCGAAAAGTCCGCACCGAAATGCCCTACAGCAAAACGCTCTGCACCGAAAAGTGGTAGACCCACTACGGATGGGATCCTCCGTCACCTCTGCCGGTCCACGAACCATAATGATTCAGAATCTCTGGTCTATGGAGCGCCATCCATGAGATACCGAAAAACGCCACTTGTACTTCCCGTTGCCGCCATGAATTCGCCTAAACAACGAAAGATGCCAAATCCGATATTTTTATTAAATATAAACTTCAATGACTACTTCTTTGAACAGAACAAGTTATTTCTGCTCTCACAACAGCAAGAATCGTCCTCCAAACCAATGCTAAAAAAAGCCAATCCAACTCGTTGGGAAGGGTAAGTGCCAAGCTCGCTCAAAACAGCTTCTCGGTTGGTTCAGCTCCTTGTCGCAGGTGTGCCGGCTGGCTTCTAGATAATCTTTTTTAATTCTCCAGGCTTTCATTTCCCCCACCCCAAACTTGCAAAAAAAAAAAAAAAAAAACAGACAGCCGACAAAAAAAAAAGGAAAATGGCGAGGAGGAAAGGAGAGGCGATTTCCTCATTTCGCAGTGGCGAGGAGAAAAATGAGGGTCGGTTTCCTTCTCTCTGCTTGCGGGCCGGCCTTTAAGTACGTTATTTCTGTCGGATAGAACTACACTGAGCAGCCAAGCTGTTAGACCTACGTCGCTCGTGCGCATAAACTCGTGCCTTGTGCCCGTGCCTAGAAAGTACCTGGCTCTGAGCCAATCGCCATAATAAACATGAGGGGCCCTATGTTGCGCTTTTTGGACTCCCACGGCGACTAGGGAGAAGGAAGTGACGTCAACAACGCAGCAAACGCAGATTGGATAGTGATTGGTGAGACACGCCGATGACAAATATCCGCAGAAGAAAACAAAGGGAAAGTGGGAGTCCGAAAAGCGCAACATAGGGCCCCTTGTCAGACTTGGGATGCCCCAAACGATGAGCCGATGTCAAGAGTTCTTCACCGGGCACCGCCGCGTCAACCAAGGACCCACACGGAAGTAGGCGACTTTGCTTTCGGGGATCTTCGGCTGCAGCCACGCGATAAATTATGGCTTCCTTTGTCATAGAACCCCCGGAAGCAGTTTGCCTCTCATCGCCGACCGAGTTGTCGACGTGGAACAAACGTTTTGAACGTTTCCGCACGTCCTCTGGACTTATTGCCGAGCCCGAGCTACACCAAATAGATGCTTTGCACTACATCTCGGGAGACCAAGCAGAAGATGTATATGGAACGTTTCAGCTTGCTGCCGAGAAGGCCAAGAAGTTTAGTCATCATGAGGCAGTTCGAGAAGCATTTTATTCCGCCGCAAAACGTCATTTTCGAACCAGCTTCTTTCAACACGAGAGTTAAACAAGAAGGCGAGTATGCAGAAGAAGTTGTCAAGGCGCTCCACGCACTTTCGAAGCACTACGAAGCACTACGCACTTTCTAAGCACTACGAAGCACTACGCACTTTCGAGGCACTACGACTACGGCGAGCGTCAAGAACTGCTCGTCAGAAATTGTCTAGTAGTAGAAATCAAAGATCAGAGGCTTTCAGCTAGACTTCAACTCGTCACCGACCTCACGCTTCAAAAGGCGCTTGAGACGGTCCGACAAGTCGAAAGCGTACGTCAGCAGCAAGCTCAGCTCAATCCCGATAAGTCGACAGTCAGGAAAGCCCCCTCGGAATGTCAACAAGAAAAAAACCAACGAAGTTTAGTCAAGACTTCTGGGGAAACTGCTCACTGAAAAGACGAACGACCTCACCCTGAAGTGAAGCCATCTCCAAGCACGAGCAAGAGCGGCGTTCAGAGGCCGCGTCGCTGGTGCGGAAGAGAGCAGCACGAACGCGTCCAATGCCCAGCGCGGTCGGAAGTGTGCCGTAATTGCCACAAGAAAGGACATTATTTGTTTGTTTTCAGGTCTCGACGAGTTGTCTTCGTTGAAGCCAACTCTTCCAAACCAAACAGCGAACAAGTATTTTTAGAAGCAGTCAAGTCCTCCGAAACTTCGGAATGGGAGACTGCGATCCTGGTTCAAGGTCAACCCGTTAAATTCAAAATCGACACGGGCGCCGACGAAACCGTCCTTTCACAAGCAACGTTCAACACGCTCAAACGTAAGCCTCTGCTTTCAGAAGCACCTCGTCAACTTTACGAGCCCGACGCTACGCTTCTCGCAACTACAGCCGCTGCAAGACTCGAACTCGTCTGCCGCGACAGGACAACAATCTAAGACATCTACGTGCTTCACGACGTTCACACATCCTTGCTCGGAAAGCCCGCCATCAATGATCTGCAGATGCTCACATTCGTCAAAGCCATCGCCCGGAAGCTAATCCCGAAAGTCAAATTTCCTTCACTGTTCTAAGGTGTTTGGCAAACTGAAAAAAAAAAAAAAAATGAAAAACACAGCACTCGCTTGCGCGATGGGGCGGAGACATTTTGTAGCAACTCTCCACGCTGCATCTGGATACCCCTGTACGGGAAAACAAGATTGGACCTGCAGCGAATGCTGACAATGGGTGTCATTTCTCCCGTCGACGAACCAACCGAACGGTGTACGCCTATGGCAGTCGACGTCAAGCCAACCAGATCGGTGAAACTCTGCGTCGACTTAACTAGTCTAAACCATCACGTACTGTGATAATAGCACCCCATTACTTCCGTCTAGCACACACCCGGCGCGAATATACCGGGTGAAACAAGGAGACGGCAGGCTCTTTAAATCGACCGGAAAATTCGGTTTCTGAACCTATCGCGCTACGACTTTGTGCAGCGTTGCCCACAGATGGTGCATTTTGTTTGTAAAATTTGCAAAGAGCGAACTTACCTGAGAAAAAAGTAAAGAAAGAAAAAGGCTTAGCTCCTATGAAAAACGCAGCGACGCCACCGGTCTTCAAAGAGCACGGCGCCGTTTCGCACGGACACAAGAGATGGCGCAAACGAACGCCGCCAACGAACGAGTATTTGGCGCCGAGAGCCAGCGTCTTTAGCAGACAATCTTTTCGACTCAAAAGCGGCGCGCGTTCCGCAGCGGCGACAGTCGCAGAAACAAAAACAGGCGCGGTAACAACAAGCAGCTGCAGTTCCTTGTCTGCTAAATACGCCGGCTCTCGGCGTCTGCTCGTTCGTTGGCGGCAGTTGGCGTCGCGACCGCTTGCGCCATCTCTGTCTTCCGTGCGAAACGGCGCCGTGTTGTTTGAAGACCGGTGGCGTCGCTGCGTTTCTATAGGAGCTAAGCCTTTTTCTTTCTTTACTTTCTCCTCAGGTAAGTTCGCTCTTTGCAAATTTTACATAACAAAATGCACCATCTGCGGGAAACGCTGCAAAAAGTCGTAGCGCGATAGGTTAAGAAACCGAATTTTCCGGTTGATTTAAAGAGCCTGCCGTCTCCTTGTTTCACCCGGTATTTTCAAAACAAAATGTTTATTCGGTATTTTGGCAAAATCCACTTGCCGAAGGCAGCAGGAAGCTCACCACCTTCATTACGCCGTTCTGGAGGTTTTCCTTCAACAGACTACCTTTCTTCATATTGTCTGCTCCAGAGCACTTTCAAAAGCAGATGTCTAGTCTTTGGCAAGGCATCGACAGAGTGGACTGTCACATGGAGGACATCGTTATCGGGGTCTCAAGCGAAGAAGAACACAAAGTGACGCTATGCACCGTAGTGCGGCGATTGATCTAAGCTGGATTGGCACTAAACAAAAAACAAGTGCTTATATAACGTTCAGAAGCTCGCGTTCTTAGTCTATCAACTAGACGACATCAATATCAGACCCGATGAAAGGAAGGTAGAAGCTACTTTGAAAATCAAATGTCCGAGAAACAAAGTGGGCTGCAAAGAATACTCGGTACGGCCACGTACGTTGCCCGCTTTGTGCCAAACCTTTCAGAGGTTCTTCAGCGACTTTCCTTCTTGTTGTCAAAGGAGCAGCAGTTCTTTGGGACTCTCCACCGCAACAAAAATTTGACAAGTGGAAAACAGTAATATCGTTTCGTCCCGTACTGGGCGTATACGACTCCGGGAAGGATACAGTCGTCAGCGGACATGCTTCCTCTTTCGGACTTGGAGCACTGATCCGGCAGCGACTAACAGATGGCAAGGTTTCTGTCATTGCGTAGGCTTCAAGATTTTTCTCAGACAGAAACGCGCTACGCGGGAGATACAGAAAGAGGCTCTTGCCCTAGTCTGGGCATTCGGGAAGCGTGGGCAGCGGTTCCGCACCACGGGCTACTAGAAAGAATTGTGTGGTTCAATTAGCTATAAGAATTGAGATCAGGGTTTCAGATGAACGCATGTAATTTATATTTTTTATTATTCGTGTGAATGGAAGAAATATGAATAGGATGATTTCGCATACCAAATTTGTAGCGGTGGAATAGTAACCCACTTGACTACCGCTCAAATACCCGGCAAGCTCCGCTTCACTCTGTAAAATACCTTTGTATATATTTAATGGCGATCAGACTGATTAAATCGCTATAATAAATCTAAAAAAAGTAAATATAAAACACGTTTTAGCCCCACAGAGCTTGTGGTTGTATCTTTTTTTTTTTTTCTCTTGCTCTAGGAGTTTAATAAAAACAGATTATTAACTTTCTTTTGTTTCTATCCTTTTTTTTTGAGTGATATCAAGTGATTTACTACAGGGAATTCATCTCATTTCAAAGAAGTAAAGTAGCATTAGCGCGGACATGTTTCGTGTAGTTCAGAGCATAGATGTTATTACAATACACGCTAGAGGCCTCAGCTGGGCGCTAGTGTCTACGGGACTTCCGGTTTGCGAATTGAAGCAGACAGCCTGCAGTCTACATTTCCAGTCTTCCTGTGTATTCCTATGGGAAAAAGCTCGTGAATTTTGTCTCTTCGCCGTTAAATAGCATGAATAACTTTTGTTATTTCGGTTGTACCGGATAGTATGTTACCTTTATTAAATATCGTGGAAGTGTAATTGCTCTAGTTACAGATTTTTTTCTTTACCACTGAACGATGTTAAACTTCGCTATATTTCAGGCCCAAACCTCTATTCCATGGCAGGTATATAGAAACGAGCTACGATTCTAAGCAAAATAATGATCGAAAGAAATGTAGAGTGTGTTCAAAGTTCGCCAGCATTCCGCTGGTGCTTACATATTGCTAATATGCCCGTTCTATCACTATATGAAAATGACCCCGTCGTGCATATTTACGAGTGGTTAAAAAAACGTTCGAAACGTAAAGGATAAAGTACGTGAACTACTAAAGGTGTGTTTTCTCATTATTTCCTTTGTCGGGCAGTTTTTATCGGGCACCTGTTCCCTGGTATCTCCCTTTGCAGAGGTTTGGAGCGTGCGGGTGATGACTTGAACCCAGAACAATCAAGCATCTTCGCACATATTCATGAGCAGAAAGAATAAAGCAGTACTTATTATTGCAAATCAGACTATATTACGTGACTTTCAATGTATTGTGATCGTCTGCAAGCACAAGGAGTTACTCATCCAATGTTACTTCTTAGTTCCTGTCGCCTCTCTTGGTTTTCCACATGTCCTTCGTTCGTTTGGCACGTATATCACTCATGCTGGAAAGCTTCGACGCCGTGTTCGCGCTAACAGTGTCCGACAGTGCACATAAATGCATCTACGAAGCGGTTTTAGCACCATTTTTCATGTCAAGATTTTAAAATAAAAACGCCGTAACTGACCAATTATTTCGTCTGCATGACTGGGAAATGTTCCAAAGTGACTAGTACGTACGAATTATTCGTGATATTTGCTCTTATAATCGAGTGCAGAGATGAAATGGACTCGCTTTTTTCCATAGAAATGCATTACCGGAAGTCAATTTCCGACTGCTTGCTGTCTGCTTCAATTTGCAACAGCACACTAGCGCCAGTTGAACCTCTAGCGTACATTATAATAACTCTATGGTTCATAGGGTTGGCTGGGGTATCCCCTTTGAATTGGAGAGATGGCGAGCGACACCTCTCGTCGTATACGTTGCGGCTGTAAGTACTTGACTAGGGGTTCTTTGGTGTCCAGTGTATGCTCCAAGATTCCTTGGGTCGATGTGTGGCAACTTGTCTTACAAGCGTAAAATCGAACATATATTTTCGGGGAATTTAAAATTAGAAAAGTGTCTTTGTACATGTTCTTTGCAGTAATCAAGTGGTCAAAGCTCATTGAATCTCTTGAAATTTATAAATTGGTTTATAGATAAATCTCACAAAAGTAATATATCCTGTAGATTCTGATGAGCTATAAAGTTTAGGCACGATAATATTTTGAAAGATGCATTTATTTTCTCACATTCAACCAGTACAAAAAAATAAACTGAATGATTCAGGGAAATTATTTTATATGCTTTATTTCTCGAACAAGTGTTTTCTTGCATTGAAAAAAAAAACATTTTATTGTTCAACATGAAATAATATACACGTTGCAAAAGTCCCTCTTGTAAAAGTGATTGTAGCATCGGAACGACAAAATGCTTCATGACAAACAGTATCGTTGACCATTTCTTGAACAACAACCTGAAGCTGCTCACTGCGGAAAAAGAGGTAGGCTTCGTGGTCCTGCCAGATGCTCTCTACGTCAAGAAGGCAAAGGAAGCTGTACGGAAGAACTTTAATCAAGTGAATCCACCATCTTTAACAAAAGTGAAAGCCCGTGCTATGGAGATGTGCAGTGTGATGGAAATTTCCGGGCTGCTAAAAAGTGTCAAAGCCACCAGGACACTGCAACTTGACACGTCTTTTGCGGCAAAAACTCATAAAGTAGGGTCTCCCCTCAGGGTATTGTTACCGAAAGGAATTCGTGGCATTATCACGTTGATTCCCTCATCTGTAAACATTTGACAGCCCTCGGTTTGCACGACTCATTGATGGTGCAACATTCTGAAGGTATACTTGAATTTTTCAGAAAGAGGAATGCGAAGTGCTTTTTCTGACGACGTCGAAGACATTTTTTATTCAGTTCCTCTTGACCCCCCGGTTTTGTATGTGAGAGTGTGCTTTGAAGAGAACGGTATTCTTCCGTTCCAAAGTTCCTGTGGCATTAACGTTGACAATTTTCTTGATGTTCTCACACATCACTTAAAGTATACATATGCTTCTTTTGGCGGGGATATCTTTGTGCAAAAGAGGGGCATTGCATTGACTCTTGTGTGACACCTGTTTCTGCAACATTTTTTTTCAGTGCGTGCGGAAGAGCCATCTTAGAGAAACTATATATGTAAAGCAAATTTAAAATATTCAGATTTGTGGATGATTTTCTCATACTGAGTAATCAGGCTGACGCACTAGAATGTGAAGTGACGGAAGTTTCGGAGGTCGTTAGGGCATGCGGCAGTGGCCTACACTTCAGGCATGAGGAGCCAAGGGAGGAACAGTTTCAGTTCCTGGACCTTCGGTTAAGACTCCAGAAGGACCACATTTGCTGGACGTATAAGCCAAGGTAGAAAAAGGCCCTTCTCCCGTATAGCTCCTCTCATTACCTAAGTTTCGATAATCAGGTTGCGAGGCTTATGAGAGCGGGTTTCTCCCGAAGCACTCTGGTGGAGGTGGCAGATAGCCTGGTTAAGAATATTAAAAGATTAAAGAGGCAGCCGCGTCACAGGAATACGGCGAGGCCGGTGTTAATCCCGCATATGCACACAGTCACGCATAATCTTAAGAGAGTTGCCTCGCACTTCGATGTGCGTATGGTGTTTACTGCTTCTAATAAGCTGCACACTAAACATTGTAACACCCATAATCGTCTAACAATGGTGTAAGAAGGGTGTAAGTTAGGAAAAAGACACATTTTACACATTTTTACATGATTTCTGAATATCGATAGGTGTACAAAGGGTGTGCTGACGTCTTACACCCCTTATACACCCTTTTTACGCCCACTTGTAGAAATTGTGTCCAGAATCATATAAAAAGGGTGTATGGGCGAATTTTACGCCCTTTTTTCACACGGTGTGAAAGGGGTGTAATGATGATGTTGTCAATACACCCATGATTTCATAGTCATTCACGTCTATGCTTTCGTGAAGCTGTTGTTAATGTACGGCTGTACAAACATCGAGTAAAATTAATCGCCATATTAAGTGGCGTATGATTACGACGTTCTAGAGAATAGATTTGAAACTCCAATTGAACTCTCCGTCGACACGAGCCGAAAATTACGTGTCGCGCGTGCATCAGTTTTATCAGTTTAACTTTGATTTTAAATAAATGATCTCCGCTCTTGAAAACTGAACGAAGACGTGTAGATATACCACCGAGGCAGCACACAGTATTGCTCCGTTATGAATTATATCGGAAATATTGTGTCGATACCACTTGGTCTAGCCAAAATTGTCACGAATGACAAGTGATGAAGCGGCGAGTGACTGAGTAAACTGAACGTTTAATGGGGTGAACTTGTGCCCAAAATAAAAGTAAAACGAAAGAAAACAGCAGAGCGTCGCGGGCGTCGAAGGCGGCGAAGCAGCGGGATCGAACGCTGAGGCGAAACTGACTTGGCTCGCCACGCGAAGCCCCTTACGTACACGCGTGAGCTTCTGGAATAATCGGCGTAGAAGGTTCGGTGTGTAGAACTTTTTTGACTCGAACAAGCAACAGGTTCTCGAATTTACCAGAATATTACACTAGATATCAACAAAAAAGGCGTCCCCACGGCCAGGAAGCGAACCCTGGCTTTTCGCGTGGGAGGCAGGCGCTATAACCGTTAGGCCACGCGCGCGCTGCCTACTTGGCAAGCTGCGCGCGCGGCAATATTTGTGAAAAATGGAAGAGGTCGCCCCGACGCCATCCTGACATACCGTACGCGGCGCCGTTTTTGGTTTCGAGTGTCAAGAGTGTCCTGCGTGAATCGGCTATGCCGGCGAGGTATTTTTTTTTTCTTGTCTGCCTAAAATCGACATTAAAACACAAAGCAAAGCCAGATTAATCAAAACGGAATCTGCATACGTTTAACCCGAGGAAGACCTCCAGCGATGAAGCCTTGAACAAACTGTGGCGCCTTCATTTGGGTATTACAAACTCACCTGACTGGTTACGCACTACTTATAGCACCTTCACTGAGATTTTATTTTTGTGTGCACTTCTGAAAAAAAGATGTCGCAAGACCACCGAAAGTGCCAGATTCGTGGCACCCCAGCTAGTGTTCACGACTCTTATCTCTGCGTAATGACACCAAAATATCCAGCGTTCCGACGCTTTTTTTTCTGCATACGTGAAGCCGCGTCTCTTATTGTTTCATGCTCTCAGCGTCTTAGCTTTGTCCCGTGCTGCAACGGTTTTCAAATTTGTTTTTTTGTATTTCTTTTGTGATCTCGCGGTCCGCACCAGAGCATGCGCTTCTCCATGAGTGACAGTCTGATACGCTGAAGGTACGCCAAACAATTGCAGACTTTTTGCGAGCTTCCCTGGGCAGTGCAGGTGGCAATACAACGCAGCGGAGGGGGATTAGCTGCTTTGTCCAACCCCCTTTGACCTCGTCTTTGATAAGCCTCACACCTTCTTTTGTGCCTTCCTGTGGGTGTGAGCGAGTGCGAAGGCCACTTCTAGCAAATAAGGGGGGCAGCGCGATTCACGTGACCGCTCTCTGTAGGACAAAACGCTTGGAGGAAAATTTGTCACGTGACTCGCTTTTGTGATCTAGTGGGCTCACTGGGGCCGTAGTCCTTGCCGTATGTCAAAATACGATGAGTTGTAGGGGCCACTAGGGTGCGGTTTTCAAAAAGGGGCGCACGTCAGTGTTTTTCTTTTCGTGCGTTACAGTCGCGGCCGGGATTTTTCGTCGTGAACGGCCCGTATACATCCATGCCAACTTTTCGGTAATGGTCGTTTATTTCGTCGGAGTCCATGGAATTATCGTGCTGTGTTGTTGGACGCGTTTCAACAAAGACCTGTCATCGGCGACCACGAAGCTTCCGTTGACTGTGAGCACCCCCTTCATCCTCGACATTGTGTTGTGGATGTTCTGTGCTGCCCGAATCGGATTATGCATCTATCACGGATTACATGACATCGCTCTTTTATTTGTAAGTACTCTGCAAGCATGCTTCTGATTAGGGCTGGGCGTGATTAAATATTTTAACCCGATTAATCGCCACCCTTTAATCGATTAATTAATCGATTAATCGGTTGCGTTAATTTTCTTAAAAATATGTTAAAAGGAATGCTCGTCTTGCCTTTGAAGACTTATTTTACTCTCTGTTACACAGCGCGAAGGACATTTAGAATTGAAGATACATATAGTTCAACGATTCAAAGACTCACATATTTTTGCTCCAGCTCCGAAGAAAAAGAAGTTTGTCCACATTCTCTGACAGGAAGACAAGAAGCCCTACTAAAAAAAAACCTTTTGAAATTCAAACGGGTGGGACGCTGGTCGCCCGTTCGAATCAAATGGGTGGCAAACCTGTCGATCCGTTTGGATCAAACGTGATTATGGGATACGGGTACCCGTTTGGAACGGTACCCGTTCGATACGGGTACCGTTTCAAACGGGTACCCGTATCCCATAATCACGCTTGATACAGGTACCCGTTTGATACGGGTGCACGTTCGACCAGGCACGTGACCACATATTTGAATGCGACATTCGGATAGACAATTTATTTGCTAGCCCTAAATAGGTATCGTCTGGAAAGTTGATTATCTGAAACTTCTTTAAGACGTCCCGAAACTCATAGACCTATTTCTAACATGGAGGAAACACGTGCAAAAAATCGTGCTAGCACAGGTGCTTGCAAATGGGCAGATAAACAGACACAAAAGATCGTTTTCAATTCGCCTAGAAGTTTATTACAACTTATTTTGTAGACAAGTACAAACGTGCAAGCGTTCTGTGAAATGGGAAGATGCACTCTTATACTGCCGTGGTAATTTCAGACTATATGGCAGACTTTGGGAAAAATTATTTTCCCGGCTGCCGCGACATTAAACGCTGCATAATTCTCTAGATAATCTGGAAGAGTACGCGTAAAAGAACGGTCAATCATTGCAAACAAGCAGGTTGCAGTGCACTCACCATAATAATAGCTGAGTTGAAAGATGTAATCCAAAATATAAGTCGACACGGTCAAAGCAGTACAACCACACAAACACAAAACGAGAAAGAAGGCTCCTTGAAGTTTCAACACGATGCGGCGCAGAAGCTGTCATTTGCGGAACACAACCAAACCGCAAGAATTCCTGACTTTTTTGAAGAGTCGCTTGTTGCCGATATACACGTAGGACTTTTCGAACCCTGATAGCTTTGGTGCACATCCAATACGTTGTCGGAGACACGAGCGAAGTTCAAACTGCAACTGAGAACAAGCAGACAAAGAAAAAAGCGGCTGCTGGGCGCGCCGTTCCGGATCTCGATGGTTATCAGTGTGTAGCTCGCGCGCTGCTGCGGGTGACGTGACAGAGCTGACCAGAAGGGAGGGAGGGGGCGAAGTCAAGGCGAAGGACACCGGGACGCACGCCACCCTTCAATAAAAAAAAACAAAAAAACTTGCGGTTAGTTTTTTTGTTTTTTTGCAGTTAATGCTAGGGGAGTGGGTTCACCAACCGCTGTACCGCTGTACACGCGCTTTCCTCCTCTCTTCGAATTGCAACAGAGCCTCGGAAAGCAGGCGAATTCTTTTAGCACGCTCGAAACCTGGAAATGGCGCGCGCCGGCCTGAAGCTCGGCTTGCGCCCGAGGGAAAAAAAAGCACCCAGCGCGAAATCGTAATTTGACTGCTGCAACAGCGGGCCTGTTCTCGCAATGCTCGATGTTCGTTCAGCCACGTGTTCGCGCGTTACCTTCGCTGAGTCTTGAATTGAGGCGAAAGGGAGTCAAGAAGTATTTTCTTTCACGCGTTCGCGTCCTCTGCGAGAGAGATTTGAGCTGAATAAGTAAATTGAAGCAACAAAGAACGCCGAAGTTTTAAAATTCTGTCAAAAAATATCGCTCAGCAACGTCGCATGTTTACGTAAAAGAATTATTATTGTTGTTGAAGTATAAGCAAACATCAGCTCAATCAAAATATAAATACAATTACTTGCATTACGCGGACGATTGTAAATCGAGGAGCCGGCGCTCCCGGCTTTCCCGAAACAGGCTGACACTGCTGAAACTGGGGTGCCCACGCCCCCGACCTGTACGTTCAGTATTGAACGGGCTCCGGAGAGCCGTTTGATTAAACCGGTACAGCTTGCCAGTCACCGGTCACCCGTTTGTGCAACATGGCCACCGGTTTGAGCAAACGTGCGACAACTTTGCCAAATGAGTGACCCGTTTGCCCAGACAACTGACTCGTTTGCCAAAGAAGTGACCTGTTTGCCCAAATAGGTGACCGTTATGGCTCATACGGGGGACCCCTTTGAGCCATACGAGCGACCCCTTTGACAAACTGGTGGTCTGTATGGCTAAACTGTTAACGGTATGAACCCGTTTACTTTTATATAGGCACCAAATGGATTTTTTCAGTAGGGAGTGAGAACTTGGGCGATGTTTTCTTCTTTTTCCAGAAAAAGGAACCTCAATGAGGAGGCGTTGATTCTTGTCTGCGCTTTGCCGGATGGTCCTTGCTGCAGCTATACATGGGTGCTTCGCTCGTAGGCGATACTAAAACGAACTTACGCTTCCACTGTACGAAAACGGCTTTTCGCAGTGACTCCACTCCTTCTTGACACTCAAATTTGTCCGAGTGGCAATTTTAATTTTATGGAGTATTTTAGATGCTTCATTCAAGTGGTAACAGGGTATATAGTATCTTTGCGGGCATTATGTCAAACATCAAATAAGCTTGCCAACAACATTGGATTTCATCAAGTGCATAGACACAAAAGAGTCGAAACAGTGCCATAAAAGTTGAAACACTTTTATTTTATAAAATAACAGATATCTGTAAATAGGATATTCATATGCTCACCTAGCACAAAGCGCTTTTTCGCACAAAATATTGTAATCTCTAATAAAGATTTCCACCGGCAACAGTCTTGCTACCATAAGACTTACTTGTCGCTTCCAAAGCTTTTATCCACTGTACATAAATGCGAAGCCGCATCGATACAAAGCGGTTTAACAGCGTCTTCATGACACCCGGATGTTCACTGCATTGCACTTGTGGTAGAGTGACATTCTTGAAGACCTTTTTTTTCTTTTTGTTTTTCAGCTTCTTCATTGGTGTCTTCAGATGGCTGATATCTTCATTTTCAGAAAAAAATCTTGAAGGTGCATTCAGACTGGAAAACGATTTTGAGTACCTCTTTACTTGCATAAATTAAATTGTTCCCCTTTTTTACATATTCTTTGAGCTGAACAAGTCAGTGTTCTCCCCAGGCGGTTCCGGTACAAGCTGTTTCATGCAGACTGCGCAATATTCAACAGCTTGAACAATTGGCTTTAACAAAAAGCCTAATAAGTGAGCCAATATATCTCCCTCGATTGAAGAAAGTGACTGCAAGGCGACAATGTCATCATTGCTCTCTTCACTGATGCATGGCTCGCTCAGACGTTTTACGTTCTGAACCTCTGCCAACAGAAAATCAACTAAGTAGTCGTTGTCGTCAACTTCATAGCCTGATGTTTTTGGCATCTTCAGGAACTGGTGCACCGACTCTATTTTTAGTGCATTCCTGAGATCATGAGAGCTAGGTACAGGCGCTATCATCCTAATTACAAAGAACAAGTTCTCAAGGCATTTCGGTACAAGCCTACCAGTGAGCACAAACTTGTAGTCTCATTCTTCTAGCAGAAAAGCGTGAAGCTTCAACACAACACTGGTTGACACGAGAACACCTGACTGGCAAGGTTTCTTAACTTTTTTCACACCAATACTCGATGCCCTGAACACATCTAAAGCAAGGTCCAAGGTAAAACTTGCTTGTTCATACTTTGTTTTATTTATTAAACTTAAAGCAACAACTGGATGGAGGACTGTAATTAGCGTATACCACTAACACACAAGCTCAAAGAACCATGCGGTTGTTTCAGCTTCAGGTGGAAAGTCGCTTTTTTTTTATCAAATACCTGATGGCTTCAGGAGCTTCTCGAAATTGCTTTACAGCTATACCAACTTTCATTTTTGTAAAGTGACCATTCGACACATGAACCTCGCTGAGGTTTGGAGCTACCTGCAGTTGTTCCGGACTCTGATGTTGAATCAAAGTCTCAACATGCCATTCAGAAACATCAGTTCTTGGCAAATTAAACTTGGAAACTATTTCATCACTGAGCTGTATGAAGTCCTTTCGCGCAAGGTGCCCTCTCAGGTTCTTGAGTACATGAGAAGGGTCGGGCATAAGATACAAGTCTGTTTGTTGCATGGGTGCATAGCACTGTTCACAGTTGCAGATTTGTGAGAGCTAGGCAGATTCAAGCAACCACCACATGGCACGGCTGGAGGAGCCCATGTCGCAGGTACCACACATAACATGGAGAGAAATCTCTGTGAACTCCTTACTGAAAAAAACAAAGATAGCACCAGCTAGCCATTTCGCTGTGCTAGTTGTTTCTTTTATTTAATTTCAAACTGCAGACCAGTGGTTCCAAAACGTTACACTAAGCTAGACCAGAACTCCATGTTCCCTACCGCCCATGAAAAACGACGCTAGATTTTGTTGTAGGCAATTCTTTGTCTCCCATAGCACGGCCACCAAGAACAGTGAAAAGCTCCACCGATATGTTGCTCGCGTCAACCAGCATTGTCCTGGTGACTCAACTGCCGAGGGCATCTTTTCATTCCTCGACGCTGTCGACGGTAGGATGTATGCAGAGTTTTTCGCACCTTGCTCCGAAAATGGCACTAATCTCTGCCACATTGCGGGGGCCATATGAGTGTATACAATGATTATCTAGAATTGCTCGACCTGGAGCTAAAGGAAGACGAGTTAGTCGTGTCGACCATATCTTGCACTGGAGTGGCTGCTGATGCACAGGTATGCATGCACAGAGCCCGGTTGAGCGGTTCATTGGAAATATCAAAACCAATGTTTTGCATTAGGGAAGTTGCTGACACTGAAGCACACACGGAAGGAGCAGCGTCGTCCGGCCCATTTGCAGTGCTGTTCAAAACAACACATGGCAGTGGAGCGGCTGCTGATGCATGGGCACGCATGGAGAGAGCAGCGTCTGGCACTGGAGCAGCAGCCAATTCACGAGCACAGATGAATGAAGCAGCACTGCCTGGCTCACTTGCAACATTGGCGAGAGCTACATCAGGCACTGGAGTGGCCACCGAAGCATGGGCACGCATAGATGGCGCAGTGTTTTCTGGGTCACTTGCAAAAACGTTGAGCACTGGGCGTGACAGTGGTGTGGCTGTCGATGCACAAGCACGCTTTTTTGGCGGCTTTCAGTGTTTTGGGATGGCTGAAAAAATCAGTTCAAAACACAAATAAACATAGGTACTTGTAACTATTTATTTACATATTTATTCAACAACATGAAATTCACAAATTCCTTGTTTCAGTTTGCATTACTTAGATACAGTACAAAATTATTGAACCTGCTCCTTATTTTTTCAATACCTACACATCACCCTTTCCACACACCTTTACTCTTCCGCCTAAGGGGAAAAACAAGAAAATAAGACTAATTATTAAAACGCTAAGCTAGTTTTTTTTTTTTCATCTTAGGTTACTAGTACATTATGCCTACTTGTTTAACACTTTGGATGCCTAACAACCTAGCTATGCTATGAACAGAAAGTTAGGACGCAAACGAGCTGGTGAAAGTTAAACATGTTGAAATGGCCCTACGACTTAGGACAACCGACGATTAACAAGAGGTCACAACACCTCTTGTCGTCTTATTGTTTGTCATCTGTTGTCCGAAATGTCAGTTATCTCAGCATATTGAGCTGGGCTATATTTTCTATTCAGCAGTCTAAGAAAGTTGTGAGTAAAAGCGTGTGCATATATTACATGTGGTATGCACAACATAAACTTGTTGTGAAGCTACAAGTTAAAAAAAAAACATTTGGCTTTTTGTACTAAAAGAATCAACAAATAAATTATTAGGCAAGATAAAACTTTCAGCATACACCAATAACTACTGTAATATCCCAGCTTGCTTTTTTCATCTACATCTAATAATTTCAAATTTATGTATGAGAGGCATTATTACATAAATTATATCCAAAGCGAGCTATCTCGTGGGTCTGCTAAAGCTATAGAAATTATATTCATCGTTGTTTACTTCAGACACGGGCTACAACACACGGCAGATTTTGCACACAACAAAATAAATTCTAAGCAATACAATACATAAAGGTCCTCTACTTCCTTCTCATTTGAAAAATAAATAATTTGTATTGTGCAATGTTCATCATGTATATATATATATATATAATATATCTGTAGAACGCATACATACATCCAATTCCCTACTGGCATTGGAATAGCTGACCTAATAATATAGGCCGGTCTTCATTTCATAAAAAAAAAAAACATTGAATTGAAAAATAAATAAATTTTCCACACTTACCATGATATGGAAAATTGTAGGAACCGCGTCAGGCCTCAATTTCTTCAACCCATCCTGTCTGTTTTGCACGAGGCTTCTGTCCTCAAAATGCATCTGAAATAAAAAGAACCGAGTATGTCTTACAGTGATGAATAAATACAATCGTTATGGTTCATGAACATGCACAGGATGTGGACAGTATACAGTATACATGAGCACACCCCATGACGAGTGAGCATGTGGTCTGCAGTCATCATGATAGTGAATGGTATTCCTGAACTAGTGTTGTGGTTCTGTAACTCAAATGTTTGGTGTGCTGTCCAAGTCATACGTAACTTCGCAACTTAGCGTGGCATCTAATCACCTTGATTGCATCCCGTAGAAGTTTTATGCAATATTTGGTGTTATAATCTATGGCATAGAATGTGCAATCCGGTTGGAATCAGTGGCAAGCTCCGGGTTGGAGAATGCATGCATTTGGTTTTAGCCCACTGCACCTATGGATTCTCATCGATCGTTTACCCACACAAGCTTTGAGCTCAAACGCGGGAGCACTTGACAGCAAATGCTAAAAACGCGAACGATCGCGAGAGCGCTTGTAGACACATATGATTATTGGAGCTGTCCTCGTATGCAGCAATGAGGTGACGCCCAACGTGCTATCATTAAAAAAGAAACTTAAAAAAATCCCATAAACTATCGCGGGTACCGAAGTCTTGAAGTGATCGCATGCTCGGGGACAAAGTTCCAACCCACTCGGCCACGTAACGAAACAAAATATACAGGAGACTATACGAATATAGAGGGAAGAGTCTGACAGAGCAGACACAGCTCTAAATGGAGGATGTAGTTAGGTAACGTCGGACGTAACGCACAATGGCAGGCTGAAAATATCTGAGCACGTTTGACATATGCTATGCATGATGTCTAAAAAAAAGGTTGCCACGTTGTAAGCCTCGGTGTCTCTTTCTCGTAACTCGTATTGAGCCACATAATTACGAAGAGCGCACACTCTTTCGTAAAACGGAATTCACGGCGAGAGAGTCACATTGTGAACCAAGACTAAGAGATCTTCCAGCGAGTCTGCACTGGAATAATACTGTCGGTCGTCGGGAGAGCACAGGTGACAGGTATCCATGATGGGGATGAGATGGCAAGATGATATTCGTAGATATCCGACGATTAAGTGACGAGGGGGCTAGATGATCCGGGACGTCTAGCTATCGCTGACCTTTTCAGAGATACCGAAACAAAAAAAAATCCTATTAGCGAGGAGATCGCTAGGCTTTTAGACTGCTCACCTTGCTATGCAAGAAGGGTGTGGTGGAGGTCCGATGTGATTTTTCTCCCTCTCGATTACCAAATGCTGAAACGAAATGTCTTACTAGCAAGGAAAAAGCGAGGCTTTTAGTCTGCTCACCTTGTAGCTCGAAGATCAGGAGAAAAACGATGCGTGACTCGGGTAGTTCGAGTGCGAAAAGCTGGAGTACGCCCAGGGAGTCGTAGGCCGTGCAATCACAGTAAACGATGAAGTCGAAATGTTTAGCGCAGATTTTCCGGTAAACAAGGACTGTAGGATGCGCACATCCGAGCGTGAAGCACGTTGCCGCGCGGCAGGATACTCGCGCGGCCTTTGCTTCACGATAAATGCTCACACGCGTCGCAACAGTGCGGTTTATAGCGACGCCCGAAAGTATACACAAATCGCAATGCTTAGCCAACGAAGGATATCTCATAAAAAGAAAAAGCGGATGCTCGTGCTCAGATATTTTGGTCTGCCGCTGCGTTTTTTTTGTTTTGTAGCACTCACCATCAAGCTCGGACGTCTCCTTCCTGACGATGACATTGATGTGACTGTGCACTTTTTTCATAGTCAGATCCAAACCGCATTTGTGGACGGTAATAAAAGTAGTTCGATTCAGCGAGTTTCCACTGAAATAGCTGCCCGATTGGAGCATTATCAGGAACAAAGCTTGGGATTCTTTCTTGTCGGGATCAAAATTTGTATTCTTAGTTTGGGACGATTCCTTCCTCCGAACGTTGGTTGCGGACGTTTTTTCTCTACAGAAGCAACTTGCCTCAAAGCAATGCCTCGTCAGGGTCAGTGAGTGTCAACGGGGCTTACAGAGGAAGAGCATCTTCGTATCGTGAACATATGTGCAAGTACCTGTTTCCGAAAACTTTCCCCGTCACCTTTCCACAGGATGTGGGGGCCTTTGAGCGTAAAAATTTTGGTCTCAGTGAACGTGTTTGGTTATGACAGCGAGAAAAACTTTGTCGACCCCCTGAAGGTAGTTGATGACGAGTTGGAGCCGGATGTCGATATTCTCCTTGTTTAGAACCATTTTGTGTGAATTACAAACTTTGCGAGGCTTTTTTTTTAAATTCCAAATGCCAACGCTTTCGTTGTAAGACGTGTCTAACCGGGTTTCAGAGGCAAGAAACCCTATCTGACCATCTCTCAATGTGCAGGGACAAGAAGCCGGGCAAAACCGTCTTCCCAAACAAGGATGACGAACCGTACTTTCGTCGGAGCACGCATGTCATGGAAGAGTTCCGCTTTTATTGCGTTTACGACTTTGAAGCGATTCTGCAACCGACTCAGTCGACGGGCAATGTTTACGAGAATCACGTCCCCAGCACTTTCTGTCTTCTCGTCATCCGCTCAAAAGATTCGTCCATTGTTGAGGAATACCTCTATCGCGGACCCGACTGCGTAGAAAGATTAATTTTCATTCTCAACTTTCTAGCAAAGGAAACACCCCGATTGATCAGGTCGAGTGAAGTGCCTCTTGAAGGGACTCAAGAAAACGAGGCTTCACACGCGGACTCTTCCCGCTGTGTAATTTGTAACGAAAGCTTTAGCAAGAAAATGAAAACTCGCGACCACGACCACATGACGGGAGAGTCTAGGCGGGCGCTTTGCTCCCAGTGTAACCTAAACCATCGAATCAACAAACATACCGTTCCACTCATAGAGCATAACCATTCCTACGACCTCAGTTTCTTTCTAGGCAAGCTTAATTTGTTCGAGTACTCCGAAGCTCGTGCCAGAATTTTAAATTGTTAGAGATAGGCAACCTTCGCTTTATTGACAGCCTCGCTTTCTTAATGCAAGCCCGGAGACGGTCGCGCAAAATCTCCACTTGAAGGGCACAGAGCATTTTTTTTGCCTTCGGCAGTCCTTTCCCGAACACGTCGACCTCCTTGCCCGCAAAAGAGCGTTTTGTTATAATTTCATTACAACCTTTGAGAGTTACGAGGGTCAAAGCCTCCTGCCACGCGAGGCCTTTTTTTAACAAGTTGACTGGGAACGGGGTGTGTGTGAAGAGGACTACCAACATGCACAGGTCGTTTTCGACACCTTTCGTTTGAAGAACCTTGGAGAATACAGCGAACTTTACCTAAAGACGGACTGCCTCCTACTGGCTGATGTTTTCCAAAACTTTAGAAGCTGGACGCACGCTGGAGACGTACGAAATTGAGGCTTTACATTTCGTATCGTTACCGTCCCTAAGCTTGTCGTGTGCGCTGAAACAGTCGAAAGTAAGACTGCAGCTAATTGACGATCCTGACACCTATCTCATGATGGAACAGGGTATTCGCGGAGGGTTTACCCAATGCACAAGCCGCCATGCTGTCGCAAATATTCCGGGAACGGACACGTTTAACCAGCAGTACGAACCGTCTCAGATTTTGGCCTTGGACGTAAACGGTCTGTATGCGGCGACAATGAGAGAAGCCCCGCCCGTGTCGAACTTTGAGTGGATGACGAAAGACGAGATTGCCTGCCAGAACATTGATGACGTTCCAGATGATGCTCCGACGGGATATATTCTGGAGGTGAGCGACATTGTCAAGGAGTTATCTGAGATGCAAGGATCCTATCGCGCGTTGCTCCTGAGATGTCATTTCACAACTTCTTTGCCTCGGTTGTATCTTGAAACAGCTTGTGTGACATTTTTTGTGTAAAGCGTTTTCAGTGGTTTCTTTGTTGCGTAGAGTGAAAAGAAAAAAATGAACACCGGATCTGCATTTAGAAGTGTGGTGTTTTTTAGAGCGTACGAGAATAAAAATATGAAACACCATATCTGTCTCGTCTTTAGCGCGTATGGATGCGACCACACTCCGGTCCATTTCCCACACTGTTCCGTTCAGCAGCTGCAGATGACGCTAAATTAGCGAGAGATGTCGTGCGCGCGCGATAGAGTTGACGGCATTTACCAATCTGGCGCTAAAAGTAGCGAGAGATTACGCGTGATAATTGTAAAAGTTCACGTCAGCTGAAAGAGATTCAGGTGCGCGCCATCTACAAACGGAATCGGCAACTCATACGCACAAAGCCCGGACTGGCTCGCGCACAAAAATACGGATGAGCACACCTTCGGAATACGATCAATTTAGCTTTTCAGCAACAGATGTCGCAAGGTCACACCAACGCCGCCAGATATCGCTGATGCCCTAAGAACAAAGACGCTTAGCAACAAAAACGCGCAGCATCTGTGAACGGAGGTGACAACTCATACGCCTAAATCCCGAATTTAAACTGTGGACGCGCGAAATCGAGAAGAGGAAACGCTAACTTCATCTCATTGAAGTTTAAAATAATCTTCGACCACTTCAAAGTTTTTACGCTAGGTGTCGGGTATACCACATTTGGCTGGGACTGTGTAAAGTGTTACGCGCTGGGCTCGAATTTGTATTAGGGCCACTTCAGAGTTTTACGCACTGGGGCCGGCTCCCACACTATGGCAGTGCCACGTCAAAACTTTACGCTTTGGTCTCAACTTGGCACGGTTCGTGAGCTTCGAATTTTTACCGTCACCTCTCAAAATTAAGTGGATACAGCTGACCATGTGTGCTAAGCGCGCGGGAGGGCAACTTCAATGCTTTCACTGGGCCAAGATGTAGCACGGTCTGCGAACTTCAGTTTTAACCTCGCTCCAGCAAAACAAAAAAAACTTTAGCGGTATCCAGCTGGTGCTGAGAGAATCTTGAGATGACGCCCCAAATTTAGCGGGTCGAAGCTTTCACCACCAGATGTCAGCAATGTTTGGCGATGAGCACTTCAAAGTTCTAACGAGAGATGGTGTTTATTCGAAAACAAATCACTGGGTCCAGCACGGTCTGTGAGTTTCAAGACTTTGCCCCAACGTTTAGCAGGTTCACTTCAAAGCTTTACGCTGGACCAAGATTTAACACGGTCCACCAGCTTCAAAGTTTCACCGTCACCTCACCCCCAAATTAGCGGGACCGCGACTGTTGCTAATTGTACCGTCACATTACTTCCGAAGCTTATAGCGAGTCGAAGCTTTTACCACCAGATGGCGCCCAATTTGAACGAGGACCACTTCAAGGTCTGAACACTAGATGGCGCCTATTCCCGAAATTCGCTGGGTCTTTGCAAAGTTTTTGCGAGCTGGCCCCAATTTTTAACAGGGCCACTTTAAAGCTTTACGCAGGATCAACATTAATCACGGTCCGCGAGCTTCAAAATTCTACGGTCACCTCAGCCGCAATGTAGCGGGACCCGGCTGCTGCTATTGGGGACCGTCACATGACGCCAAAATCCAGCGGCTCGAAGACCCCAAGTGCAACAGCTAAGGGGGCGCCACGAGGCTACGAGTCCGTGAGCACCGTTTGAATCGCGCGCGCGCGAAATCACGTGATAGGAAGACGAGCAACGTCACACGACCATGGTCACATGACCTGCGGCAATGAAGCATCTTGTTTTTAACCGCATTAAAAAATCCAAGTAGCGCGCGGGACATCACGTGATCTGAATGCACACACACACAAATAATTAACCCCACTTAAGCGCTCTCGGATGCAATGTGCTCGTAGCTCAGGGCGTAGAGCGTCGGACTGGTGAGCACGAAGTAACGAGTGCGACTCCCCGCCGGCCGTGGAGCCTTTTTTATCGAATAGAAGGGGCGTTTACCGCGCAGCGATTCAAATTCAAAACACGTGACCGAAGCGCAGCTCCCTCTTTCGGATGCAGGACGAACCCTGTGCGACATAATGTGAGCGCACTCTGTCGGACGCAGCTCGAACCCTGTGACATCACACGTGAGACGCCCTGAGCGCCGCAGTTCAAGTCCTATAGCGCCTTCTGTCGAAGGAAGCTCGGACCCTGTGTGACATCACGTGGTTTTTATCAGATGATGACAGCAGCTGTCAACACCTGGTCAACCACACTCGGGGTTTGAGGTCTGAGGTTGGTGGTTCGCGGTCTGAGGTTTGTGGTTTGCGGTCTGCGGTCATGGTAAGTGTCACGCTTCTGGCACGTGCATGTGACTTCACACGTGACGGGACGTCGCTGAGCTCCGATTGGTCACTGGCTAATGCCCTGTGGGCGGGGCCATCGATGCTCACTGCCTGGCATCGGTCACTGGGATGTGAGAGATTGAAAGGGCCCCGCCCTACTGCGCTGTGATTGGTTGGATTGGGTTTGGGTTCGCCCTCCTGCGCTGTGATTGGTCGGATCGGGTTTCGCCCCGCCCCCTTGGGCGTTTGTTGACAGTTTGGCCGAGTTGGTACATGTTTGTTACTACTGGTTTTAGCTCCTTCTTTGTGGATAAGAACAACCTGAGCTGTTTTCCAGTCCAAGGGAACCATGTGATCAGACAGACTTTTCGAGAATATGAGGTATAGGTAACACGACATAATCCGGGAACAATTTTTCATTACGTGTGCCGAGAGGTTATCAGGGCCTGTTGCTTTCGAGGTTTTCAATTCTTGAAGAAGTTTTCGGATTCCGTTCACATGTCGGTCAATTCGAGGCATCTCGTCACAAATTTGGTTTTAGAAGAGGGGCACTTACGATAGGTGTCGAGTCACTAAAACTGATTTAAATTGATTGTTAAAAATGTTCTCCTTGTTTAGGTCTTTGTTAACCAAAAGCTCACCACGAAACAATGTCGGGATAGAGGTGTCAGTTTTCTTGTTGCTCCTAACATACCCACAAAACTACTCATGGTTATCCGAAACTCTCTTGTTCCGTCTGTTGAAATATGACTCCTTGTACTCTTTAATTTTTTTTTATAGCGTGCGGTCTATATTTCTTAACGTGTTGCTCAATTTTTGTTTTAAAAATAACCCACAGGGAGTGAAAATCGACAAAGCTTGATTTGTTATTAAAGATTGCAAGATAACGTTCGAGGTTAGCTGATATATCAATGTAGTTTCCCTTACTATACAAATTTATTTTCTTGTTCTTTGTTTTTTATTTTTTGCTTAAGAATTGAAAGCTCTGGTGTTACACAGTCATGGTCACTTATAACGAGAACGACTACCATTTTTTCAAACATTCCTGTCATGTCGCTTAATAGAAAATCAAGAATATTTTGTCCTCGGGTAGGTGATTTACATGTTGAAAATTATTACTTCTTACAAATTCTAAAAACTTCCGCCACCCGATGCCATTGGGAACAATAATATCATAATCTAACATCGAAAGACCAGGCAAATTAAAATCTCCGCCTAATATTATACACTCATTCGGAATAATGTCGATTACATCCTGTAACAAACTGAAACATTCAAAAGCCATAGCTCGGAAGCCTGTAATATACACCAATCGCAAAGGACATTCTATTGGAATTTATTCTACATCATAGTGTTCCAATAGCTAGAAAAGTAGTACCTATGCGCACACTTTGAAGGTTATCGGAAATGAGCGAGAACACATCGCCACCGTGCTATGTCGATCTTGGCGATATGCTGAATAACAACTCAAAAATACTTCCGAGTCACCAATAAAGCTATCAGCCACGACTCGTTGCCGAGTACAACGGAGGGTTTAATCACACCAAGTAAACCACCAAAATCGTCAATTTTGTTCGTGATGCTACGACAGTTTACGATAAGGACTGTTAAGATTTCTTTTTTGTTTCTCCCTGGAATGTTTGTTGTCGAAACGTGCAATAAGCTTCAAGAAGACCCATGACTTTCCTGTCGAGCCGAAGCAACGCTGTTTCCAATAACTTGGGTCACTCTTTGATTTGCATCATCATACCAGTACGTGTTATCGCCCATTCTCAGTTTATCAAAATGTAATTTATAAGGTGCATTTCTTTCTTTACCAAATTCCAGAAGCATTTTACGGGAAAGTCGAACTGCTAGCGGGAAGTCTTCGTTATTTCATAGCAGAATCTTTGAGTTTGTGAGCAGAGCCTACACACTAAACATTATCACACCCTTTGGGGCGTAAATGACTTGTCCTATAACTGACACCCTTATGGGTGTAGCAAAACGCCCTAAGAAAAGGGCGTTTTTCCTAACACCCCTAAAGGACGGCGTATTCCGAACACCCTTAAAATAGGGTGTGATTCCACTGTACGTCTTTTTATTAGGGTGTTATGACTGCGCAGTACGCCCTCTAAATTGGGTGTACCACCGCCAGAAAGGAAAATAAAAAATACGTGATGACCAACACCCAGAAAGTATGGTGTAAAAACACAAAAGAGTGCTCGAAAAGATGACTGCAAAGGAGTCGAAATATGCCTGGCTCACTTTTTATTTTTCGATCAAGGTTCTACCAGGTTCTACTAAATTCTCTATAGACTATTGCAAGCATGTCATCTGGCCGCAGCCATGCCTTTGCTTATGCGTGCAAGTGCGTACAATTACAAGCTTGCAAAAGGCAAAGCTACGTTCACGTGCAGGTCATAAAACTTGGCGGGCAAGACTGAAAGAAATAGTTCCCTTTTATCCTCGCAATTTCGCCACGACCAAGACACTTCTGAACCAGTGGCGGTCCGTGCGCGTAAAGTTATGAATATTCCAACCGGATATTGTTTCATAACCCCTTTAAATTATACAACCGAAGGCCCTGGTTCAATCTCCAACTTTACTTTTTTTGCGACATTTATGCTTTCTAGCACTGGTGACGTGGACAAAACTGTCAGCCTTGCAAAGACAGAACGACCTGGAGTTGCTTGGGACGTAAGGGGAGGTTCATGTTTGTATCAGTAAAATGTTCTATTGAGGCGGAAGCAGGACTACTACCAGAAGCATGCTTGCAAAGTACTTACAAATAAAAGAGCGATCTCATGTAATCCGTGAGAGATGCATAATCCGATTCGGGCAGCACAGAACAATCCACAAACACAATGTCGAGGATGAAAGCGGTTGCTCACATTCAACGAAAGTTTCGTGGTCGCCGATAACCAGCTCTCTGTCGTGATAGATGCGTAATTCGATTCGGGCAGCACACAACAACGGAAACACAATGTCGAGGTTGAAGGCGGTCGATCACATTCAGTGGAAGTCTCACGGCCGCCGATGAGCTGCTCTTTGTCGAAACGCGTTCAACAAACACAACACAATAATTCCATGGACTCCGACGAAATAAACGACCATTACCGGAAAGTTGGCATGGATGTATTCGGGCCGTTCACGACGAAAAATCCCGGCCACGACTGCAACGCACAAAGAGGAAAGCACTAACCATGTTGAATTAACCTGAGACTGGGGTAGAGAAGAAACATCAAAACGTAGAAGGGACAGAAAAAAAGACAGGACGACGTCTCAAGCTCAGCTCAGTTTGAGATGTCGTTCTGTCTTTTTTTCTGTCCCTTCTACGTTTTGATGTTTCTTCTCTACCCCAGTCTCAGGTTAATTCAACATGGTTAATATTCACCAGATCCCTTGCACCCTTACGTTTTTTTCTATGGAAAACACTTACGGGCGCCCCTTTTTGAAAACCGGACCTAAGTGGCCCCTACAACTCACCATAACTTGGCATACGGCCAGGACTACGGCCCCAGTGAGCCCATCAGCGCGCAAGAACGAGTCACGTGACAAATTTAGTCCAAGCGTTTTTGTCCTACGGAGAGCGGTCACGTGTTTCGCGCCGCCCTTCTGATTTGATAGAAGCGGCCTTCGCACTCGCTCACATCCGCACGAAGACATAGAAGAAGGTGTGGAGGCTTATCAGAAGACGAGGTCAAAGGGAGTTGGACAAAGCAGTTAACCTGAGACCTCTGCTTCTTTGTATGACCACCTGCGCTGCCCGGGGAGGGTCGCGAAATGGGACTCGTCTGGAATTGCTTTGCGTAGTACAACCTTGAGCGCATCAAACTGTCATTCATATAGAAGGGCATGCTCTGCTGCGGACCACGAGATCACAAAATAAATAAAAAAAAAACAAATTTGAAAGCCGTCGAAGCATTGGACAAAGCTAAGACGCTGAGAGCATGAAACAAAAAGAGACGCGGCTTCACGTATAACAAAAAAAAAAGAAAAACGTCGGGATGCTAGATAATCTGGTGTCATTACATAGAGATAAGAGTCGTGAACCCTAGTGGGGGTGTCATGAATCCGGCACTTTCGATGGTCTTGCGACATTGTTTCTTCAGAAGTGCACGCAAAAATAAAATCTCAGTCAAGGTGCTATAAATGGTGCGTAACCCAGTCAGGTGAGTTTGTAATACCCGAAATAAAGGCGCCACAGTTTGTTCAAGGGTCTATCGCAGGAGGTCTTTCTCGGATTAAAAGTAAGCAGATTCAGTTTTGCTCAATCTTGTTTTGTTTTGTGGTTTAACGTCGGATTTTAGGAAAACAATAAATAAATATACCTCGCCGGCATACCTGATTCACGCAGGACACTCTTGACACTCAACTAAAAACTGCGCCGCGTACGGTATGTTAGGATGGCGTCGGCGCGACGCATACCATTTTTAAAAAAATATTGGCTAGACCAAAATGGTATTGGCATAATCTTTCCGATATAATTTCATAACGGCGCAATACTGTGTGCTGCATCGGTTGTATATTTACACGCTTTCGTTCATTTTTGCTAGCGGAGATTATTTATTTAAAATCAAAGTTGAAATGATAAAACTGATGCACGCGCGACACGTAATTTTCGGCTAGTGTCGGACGGAGAGTTCAATCGGAGTTTTAAATCTATTCCATAGAACGTCGTAATCATACGCCACTTTATGTGGCGATTAATTATACTCGATGTTTGTACCGCCGTACATCAGCAACAGCTTCACCAAAGCAATCGACATGAACGGCTATGAAATCATGGGTGTATTTGACAGCATCACCATTACACCCCTTTCACACCGTGTGAATGAAGGGCGTAAAATTTGCCCATACACCCTTTTTACACGATTCTGGACACGATTGCTACAAGTAGGTCGTAAAAAGGGCGTGTAAGGGGTGTAAGACGCCAGCACACCCTTTTTATACCTACCGATATTCTGAAATCGTGTAAAAATGGTGTAAAAAGGGGTGTTTTTCTTAACTTACACCCTTCTTACACCATTTTTACACGCTTATGGGCGTTACAATGTTTAGTGTGTAGGACAGTCACAATTCGTTTTAAAATTACAAATTTAAAAAATAATGGGTCGTTCCTCGTGGTTATTGTATCTACCGAGATGATGGGGCTCTCTCGATGTTGCGTTGCATGATGTTAACACCCAAATGTTCTCCGCACACGTTAAGGATTATCGTTTTGGGTTCTGCCCACAATTCCTTTGCTGCATCGCTGATATCAAAGAACAATACGTTCGATCTGCGCGAACGTGCCTCAGGATCCATCTGCTTAGTCTTTAAAGCAACAAGCTCGCTCTTCATTGCTGATGCTTAGGAATGCAAGTCTTTCGGTGCATTTTCAGATGCGCATGCTGTAGCGTCCTCTGGAGTTTTTCGTCTAAGATCCATTTCAGTAAATCTGCGCCCGGTCTCATTTTCCCATTCCTTCGCTAGTATCGCTTCATTCTAGGAGCAACTATCAAGTGTACACGTTGTAAGTGTTAATCTGATGAAAAGGGCCGTGAATCTCGGCGTCTGGAGTGTGAAAACTCAGAGTAGCGCTAAACGGTTGTGGTGCTATACTCGAGGCACGTTTTCTGGCACGGGGCACGGGTTCCCGATCCCAATTTGGGCGCTGAATAAAGCTGTGCGCGGGCTCTCCTTCTCTTCCCGGAAATGCCAAGAAAAATGGTCGCCGAGTGCAGGACCCTTTACGTATGCACCACAAGTGCCAAGCAATTTGCCGTAATTTTATTTTAAATCAATTTGGCAACACTAATGCCGATGTTACTAAGGTTATTTTTGTTCTTTGGATCAAAATGCGGGGAGGAACATCTTCTGAACTGAATACTAAGCCTCGTCTGAGATTTTAGCTTAGGCGCATGGCAATGGCGGTAAAGTTTAGATATCGGGCAAGACCGCGACACCAAATTGCCACTTCAGAGGAAGCATTCTTTTTCTCGAAAAATCCAGTTTTACGAAACCGATATATATTCTGGTAGAGCAAAAAAACCAGGACGTCTAATGAGAGGAAGATGTACGTAGTTGTCGCTTCTATAACGACATGAACCTTCCATTCAATCAGTCACCGTGAGTTAAGCCTCTTTTCTCGTTAATGACCGTACGAGAATGCTTTCTCATGAGTAGCGAGTTCGAGTGAGCTGATGGCGGACACAAGCTTCTGGCAGGTACCGTAATCGGCCTATAGCAAAAGCTAGAAAGAAAACACTGCACTCTCAACTCACTCGCGTATTAAGCATTGCACAGAAGATCACTGTGCATTAAAAAAATTGGTAGGGTAGAGAGTGAATCTACAAGCTGTCACAAAAACACCCTTTTGCTACTGTAACCACTACGAAGGTGTGGCGCTTGGTGAAACTGACATCAGTCCATGGGACCTTTCCAATTCGCCGTTTGTGTGTAAGTTTGGAACTGGGAGAAAAAGCACGCTGACAATGACCAAGCCAAACTGAATCGAATGTCTGACTGCACGAAGCCCTTCGCCCTTGATTTAACGCTGACAGGGGTGTCATATTAGAGTTCGGTTTCAAACTATCGCGCACGAATACAGGAAAAATCACTAATTACAACGTACTTCAAGATAGATAACATGGATCTGCAATAACGTGAATTAAGTTTTATTCACTGATTTAATCATTTATTGATCTGTTGTAGGACCTAAAAAACTGCTCTACGCAGTTTTTACGGTCCTCATCCTTCGCACATAAGCCATTTGTCTCGCCTTCTTGAGACCCCTCACGGTGTTTAATAATCTTCAAAATAAAGCTGTCGACAAAGTGTGATACCCTAACATGTACCGTGGGCGCAACAGGATGATAGCAACTGTCGCGTCGAGCGGAATTAATACCTGCAAGAAACCACTTCCCTTCCTTTTCGTACATCAAAGGTCCCCCGCTGTCTCCCTGAAAACAAGAAAAAAAAATCAATTTGTTTCGCTATTCCCGTAAACGTAGAATACACACTTTGAAGACTTTCGCAGGTGAGTCACAGTAGAAAGTTAGTGGTGCATGCCATCAACCACCTTCCCTTCTTTGTAACGTTTTGTGGTTTTGTTGTTGCTGGATGGGTACTCGACGCCCTGGTATAAACAAAAGCTACAAAAAAAAAAGAACTTCCGCCCCGCTTACATAAACATTTTAGGACAGGGGCAACTATTTTTCGTTTTATGCTTGCGAAAAAACATATTGCATAGGTTGTTGATATTTTTAATGCTCCAAGGTGGGTGCAGCAATACTGTCCTCGTCCGAACGTGCTCTCGGCCGATATGTTTTTATAATTTAGAGCCCAGCTCTTAGGCGCCCGTTTTCGGCTTGAGCGGCGTCGGCGTCGGCGTAACCTCGCATTTCATTATGGACGTTTCCTATTAAGAAGCCACACGTGACGCCACGTGTGACGTCACAAGGGTCATGAGTGACATCACTCGTGACGTCACCGCGCGTTGTATTATGGCTGAATTTCCCAGCCAAACTAGCGGAAAAACGCACCCGCTAAATTTAGCGAAACAAAGTATCCGCTAAATTTTGCGGAAGATATTCCTCGCTAAATTGAAGAAATTATTCAATAAATTTCGCGCGGAAAGTCTTCCGCTAAATTTTGCGGAAATTTTTTTCCGCTAGACATAGCGGTGGAACATTCCCCCTAAATTTAGCAGGAAAATTGTTTCACTAAAGTTAGCAGGAATGTTTTTCGCTAGATCTAGCGGAAACATTTCCCCGCTAAATTTAGCGCAAACATATCCTGCTAAGTTTAGCGACAAACAAATTCCCGCTAAATATAGCGGAAATGTTTCCCCGCTATATTTATAAAAAAAAAAAAAAATCCCTGCGAAATTTAACGAGAAAAGTTCCCCGCTAAATTCAGCAGAGATTTTTCCGCTAAATTTTGTATAAAAGTTAGCGAAAATTTCCCGCTAAATGGGAGGGGAGGAGAAAAGGAGGGGAGGGTCTGGATGAGGAGGAGGGGCATAACCTCCACTCCTTACTGTCCCCTCAAGACCTGCGCTCTAATTCAAGCGTTAGAGGAGATGTCAACCTCTTTCGTTGTTTTTATAACTTTTATTCATTATTGTGTCAATGACAGGGGTAAGTTAATGTGATGCATCGTCGAGCTAGATGCGATAACAGAGCCGCCGTTTTTGCCACTGGGGCAACTCCGGCACCACAATGCTGGGAAGAGAAATACCGGAACGCAAAAGATGAAAGAGACTAGCCGCACTCTAACTTCCTCTTCAACAATCTTAATCAGAAAGCGCAACAAAATAAAAAAAAAAGAAAAGCGCGCCCGGCAAGAACTCTGAAAGCCCGGAGTTCGCTCGTTTCCCGTGCGTTAGGAGTTGAGCGTGTCGCTGCTGCTCTTCCCCTAACACGTGACGTGACCTGCGGGATTAAGTCGAACCTACTCAAATAAGACGCTCAGTTAGCACTTCTGCCCAACCAACCAGGAGCCGAGTGCAGCGTCTGCGTTCGGTTGGCATTAAGTTTTCCTCATTCGTTTCGAGAATACAAAGCCGCAAACGTTTAGGTACGAGCCATTGGAAACATCCCATGTTAAAAAAAAAAAAAAAAAAAAAATTATGATGCTTGGTTTAGGAACAAAAATATTCGTTTCTGCATTGAAACGGTCACAGATTTATGGTTGCCTAACTAGCTTGTGGGGTCTCACTAATGTATCATGAGTACTTCACGGAAACGTCGTTAAACTCTAAATATGGCGTCTCTTGCTCTCGTGAATTCAACATTTACGATCCGAACGATTACACTACCCTGTGCTTTGTTTCTCCTTGAAAAAAAAAAAAAAAGTCTTGGAACAATGGGCAGCTTCGAGCTCGCCCTCGATTTTAAGGTATCGTGGCAATATTTCTAATGAATTTTAAAGTTAAACGCTTGTCTAAAATAAACACTGCCGCTATTTTGTCAATATCTGCAACGTGAAATTAACGATGCAATTTTTTACACTTAAAAGTTACATTTAATTAAGGCATGTTCTGGTTGCCAGAATTGTGACATTGCAATGGCTCGTATTTGTCTATGTAGCAATATCTTGATACAAAAAAAAAAGATAATTATGCACCTAGCTGTCAGCTTGTTCATGAACGGATCCGCGAAATAGTGTCCCCCTAACCGGCCTATAGAACTTTGAAAAAAGAGCTCTCTGGCCGCCGCTAGTTTGCGACTCGAGCGTCTCCTATCAGCCAGAAAGTTCTGCCACCCGCCTGACCCTTGGAAACCCGGTCAGCGCGACTCCCTACCTGCATTGTGCGTTCGGAGTTCTCCGGCTTTCCTTGACATTTTTTGCTTTATTTGCCTGTTCGGGATGCTTACGTGTTTTGTGTTATCTTCCACTGTGAGAACCAGGGAATACCAGGGCTCTTAGCCTGCTTGGTCTTAGCAGGGAACAAACGAAGAGAGCGAACGTCAAGCAGCCCGCCACGCGGGCCGTTCGACGTTTTTCGGGGGTTATTTCCGTTGAGATAATCTCCTAAAATCCTTCCCGGCTATGTTCCTGCTCTTGGCGAGAAGAGCTGATAGGGTCCGGGGTATGTGGACGGAGTAGACACGTTCGCTCATTTGCTTTGGTGATGTGTAAAAAAGCACTACTCTTCAAAACGTGCACCAAGACAAGCCGGATTCCGTCCGATCGTCGTGAAGTGTCTATCGTCGACACTGTATAGTGAATATGCTGCGTTATTATAGACCTTTCTGAAATCCTGTTCAGATAACGCGGCACCGTGGGATACCTACAATATATGTTTTTCGATTGATGAGACTCGTTGAATTTCATGTTGTGAGCGGGGAATACCCATGCCGTTTGGCTATCCTGTGGTGTGCTCAAATATTTTCGGCAGTTAAGAACTTTGTAGATTGACCTGGCCGAGTGTATGGTGCCGTAAAAGCAATCACCATAAAATGAAACAAACGTTCCACCTGCATTTGTTCTGTCCTGCACGGACTCACCAAGCATAGCTTTCATTTGTTTGTATTTGTTCCCAAAATAGTGCAATCCTTTCTTAAAAACACCGAGAAATTCTCTTCGCCATGGAACACAAAACAAAAAAAAACGAGGCAATTTAGCTGCCACCATCGTCCGCAATTCCGCTTACATTGGCCAGCACAGCCTAACGACGAGAAAACCAACAGTCCAGCGCAGTCGGGCAACACTGACGTACACTCTCAAAACCAGGGAGGCGCGCTGTAAATCGCTTCGTTCGAGACTGCCCTTAGAAAAGTGTACAATTCAAGAAACTAAGAAAGGCGATAGTTAAAGGTGACAACTATGCACGCAGTTCTGTTTTTTTTTTTTTGTTTTTTTTCTAGGAAACAAAAGTAAAGTGTCTCGAGTTCCTTGTGCATCAGGAACTCGCGCCACTTCACAATTGTGTCATGTATTTTCAAAAGTGTTCAATAAAAGTTGTTATACCTGCGTTTCAATCACGAGTTCTCAGAAACAATTTTGCTTTCAGCAGAAAATTAAGACAATTTCTCGTCTTAGTAGAGTCTGGATTTCGATTTAAATTGCACAGATTCTGAGATGCAGGTTGCACTTTTCTTTTTGCTCAACGCTTCTAGAGTCAAATTACCTAGCAATATTTCAGTGAAGAATGCATAATTATACTTTATGGTATATCGAGTAATTTGGTTATATTCTGTGTTATAGACCAAAACAAAAAGGGAAAAGAGGTCTTTATTCTTGTTTGCAAGAGAATTTGTCGAAAAATGATTTCTACTCACATAACAAATTCCACCAGCGGAGCAAAGGGTGTAACTTGGAACACTTCTTGCAAGCTGACGTGCGCATTCTTCATTACTAATAGTGGATATATTTCTTTCCATCAACATCACTGGGTCAATAAAAAACAAAGCGCCCTCTTCTTCCCACGCTGGGGTTTCATTCGTTTCTTCCTGTGTTGAACTCTCAGCATCGGACCAATATTCATCCGTTTTGTCGGTTGTTTCATCAGTAGCCTCGTCGGAATAGGTAGAGTATTCTGAAAATATTCCTATACATTTTGGTTATTATTAGGCAAACGTACCCCTAAGACCTTTTTCATGTAGGTGGCATTTGATTGATTCGTAATTGTCTACTTGGATTGAATGTGAATCTGTTACCAATTACAACGTTTTTAATTAAAATAATGAGACGATACATTAATGTAACAAAATTTCTGGGATTGATTTTGCTTCAACCATACAGGAACAATACAGTTTAATATAAATAATGAGTTTACTAATTGTATAATTGGCATGTCTTCGGATATTGGACTGCTAATGGTTGAACTCGCATTGTTAACCCATTACTTACTGATATTAAATTAACAGATACTTAGCGTAATAATAGCGTTGTTTTTATTATTTTATCTGTGATTCGCTTAGGCTTTATTTCTGCGGCTGCGCAAGGCAATCATTTACGTTTAAAACATGCAGAAAGTTCCTTTTTTGACAACGAGTCACTGATAAACTCTTAATAATTTTTTGTCCACGATGACAATATAGCTGTGACAATCACAAAGTAAAGTTTAACTATGATGAAAACATTTTTTAATAGTGTCGATGAATTGTGAGTTATTCGGTAGGTTAATAGAAACAATTTCGAGTGCTCAGTGCTTATATTTACTAATATTCCTGCGTGTTTCGCACATATCGGTTGTGCGTGTATTTTATAATTTTGTTGTCATAAAAACGTAATATCAGAAACTTTTATATAGATTTAACATAAACAAAAAGATCCAGTATATTAACTGTGAAAATAATTATAATAACGTTTTCCCTGTGCGTTCTTTCAAATACGAGATTTCAGATCATCGTCGATCATTATGTACAAACATATTGAAAACATTTTTGTTATTAAATGTTTCAGAAACTAGCGAGAGTCTGCACGCCGACTGTGAGAAATGGTTGAAGGAAACTGACAGTGGCAGCAGCACCCCATTCTTTTTCGCGTTTGAGTTTCCGCAGTTTGTCTTCGATTGAGGTCCATCACAGTCACCAGACAATTGTTTTTTTTGTGAGGCTTCAATTTGATGGCATTTTTTTTTTAAATCTTTTCCCACCTCCGCAATTTGCTTAAGATAATAATAGGTGGTACAAGATGAGGTAAGAAAACAATTTACCATAGTCTCTGCCCCAGCCCACACCATATATAGTAACATCTGGAGGTGGTTCTTCACAGTTTGACGGAAGGCAGATTGGCTGAATGTGATTTGTAAAGTTGACAGGCCTTTTTAATTTCAATATTGCAAGGTCGATCTGTAATGAATAACGTAGTTTAAACAAAACTTGCTGCAAGCTTTTTTTTTTAAATAAAAAAGATATACGTACCATAAAATCCGCACAGTTGTTGCCCTGGACAGGGATACAGACGTCATCAACCTCCACGCAAATGACCTTGTCTTCCAGCTCCTCATGCCTGACTGCTGTGTCACTTATTTCGAGATTATGACTTTTGTCTGCGTTTTGGGTACAATCTACAGTGAAATTCGTTAGGTTCGTACTTCCCAGACGAACTGAAAGAAAGCCCGTAGTGTTCTTGTCTCTGGAAGCATTAAAGGGCATGTAAAAATTTTGCATTCGGGCTTAAACTGATGAAGTCTACGTCAGAAAACAAAAGGCTTATCCAATTGGAGTGACTCGTGGAAAAAAAAACTTTTAGCAGTTCCACGGTGACTTATATTTGTGTCATGATAACTATAAAACCAAACCAAAATATCTACGATTCGTATACCCAACGTTGCACCAAAAGCTGAAACTACACAGGGTACTGCGGCGGCGCTTAGGTCATACGTGACAATTTTATCATATGTAATATAAAGAGGTTTTGGGTCAGGTAGTCTCGGTACAATCAATGAAGAACAACAATTGAAGTCGCGACATCTAGCATGAATTGGTTGTTCCTGTGGGCACGGGATCGCTTGCGCCATTTAATGGAAGTGAAGCGCCACCCGCGAGGAATTTGTGCAGTAGCAGTGACACTGTTATATTAATTAACATAGTAACGCTTTTGCGTTTCACTGTCAAGTCTTACGTTTTCGCCAAGTTGACCACGCTAAACATGTATTCATCATCATCATCTCTTTTTTTTTGCCTAAGGACTTTGTGGGGGCATTACCCAAGGGAGGGTGCATGAATATAAATGAAGAAATATAGAAACAGTGGACATAACATTAACGCACTCCTAAAACACTGTAATATACTTTGGGGGATTGCCGAGGAAATGGTTAGTAGCTGCTGCAAATATATTAATATTTTTCGAACAATGTGGTGAGATAGTGCATTTTACTATTTTATTGTCCATGGTAATGTTTACATTCAGAAGTTAAAAGTGCACAAAGAATATTCAGTCTAACTTTATTCACCCGCGGAGATTGTGACGCACATACTCAGCTCGCCGTTCTTAATATGTGAGTTTCTCTGAGTCAGTGTTTTAAGAGCTAGACGCCCTTTTATTTAAAGCATCCATACGGTGCCATTTTGTAATAAAATGTGTTTAGCGATAAAGATTTATTGTAAAGGTTTTTTTTAACAATTTTAGCGCAAATATATTAACACGCAAATTGTAGCCGACTAATATGTCGTGAAAATTATCGGAAACTGGTTCCGCAAAAATTAGCGGGGCACCAGCATTCTCGCGCTAGTCTCCGCTAAAGTTACCGAATTTAGCGGCTCAGCTTAGCAATCCTCGTACATAAAAACCCATCGCTAAATATTAAGAGTGTTATTAATAAGTACGATGCACTTTGCGATGAAAATAATTCTGGGCATTTATGTTATAACATCCTCTGGTTCGGAATCCTTAATTGTGACTCTGATCAATTCCACGTGTTGATAGTCATGATGGCGTAAATAAATATATATTTCAATACCCCGATCAACGTTAGATTACGTCTTTAGCGAAAAAAACAACCATTTGAGAGCTTCCCGGCGGTGCCTCTGCTCCGTGGGCAAACTTCGAAATAGTTCCCTCATGGCTCATTTTCCTTATTGAGCTCGCGTGCCAGACGGGTAATAACCAAGACAGACTTGAACGTTACTAGATAATTTAATTAACATCAAACCATCTAAATGGACAGAGAACTTGACGTCGGCCGGACGGCAGGGATTGCCGGTGATGTCTTGAGCCTGTCAGCTTGTCGTTTCTTGGATCTTCGCTCATACACAGAGCTCAGGTCCCTCCCTTTCCTCGTCTTCACCCTTTCAGTTCCCGAGGCATGCAGGGGCTTCGGAAAATGTTGTGTTGGCTAAGCTAAAGCGCCGCCACACATTCAATTGTGGTGCACTTTAAACCAAGCAATCAAAATAACCAAAAGTCTAGGTAGCCATATTGTTTGCCGAACTGATTAATTTCGTTCAAAATTAGGAACACCTCAATAAAGCATTGAAAGTAATAGCGTGTTAGCTGAACATATGAAAAGTTTTTTGAACGGAAGTATGGATGGGACAAACAAGGAGAAACACGACAGACACGTACGGTGTTCGACTTACAACAAGTTCACCAAATACCATGCAAGCCAATACTGGCAACTCCCGCGGAGAGCGGGCGAAAGGTGATTGCAGCGCCCCTGGTGAGCTCGGAGTTTCTGCTAGCAGACGCATTCTCACCAACGCATTGGTTTTTCGTATCTCTGTACTAGGTCACCAATAAAAAAGTATTTTACGGGTATTCGCTGCTTTGAATGTTGAAAAATAGGTAGCGCCTGATGAGCGAAGGATACTTTCTTCGCACGGGAAAGAGGTTAGAGCTTTCAAGTTGCAATTTTGAGGCTCCCATGAAGAAAACACTGTCCCAACTTATCTACGTCAGACAAAACACGAATATACCTTCGCACTGTTTATTGAGAAAGCGCAATGTCCAAACATTTCAGAACATATCTACGTTTTAACTTTACTGTTCTTATCAATCAATTCATTTACTTATCGATATTCCCATTTCTTATGTATTTCTTGCTTATAACCTTTTTGTCGTACAGGCGAATTGGCTCATCCCGTCAAGATTGTTTCTGGATAAATAAAACTAAGTCAATATCAAACCAGGAACGTTACTGCACTGTCAATATTCTCCGTAAGAAGTCAATTGTGCTTCCCACAAAGAATACTGCAACATTAGACTTCATTACTGAAACATTAGACTTTATTACTGAAATTAATAAAAGCGGGGTTACAGAAAAAGTTAGCTTCTCGTGCTTGCAGGAGGGAAAAAAAGAGAGTGTCATAGCTCAAATAAAGGTGATTTCGGGGACGTTATATACGAGGCAAGGTATATGCACCTTGTACGAGGCACAAATTCCGATTGTTAGCGCCGGGGTAACTGACGTGTTCTGCGTCTTTCACGATAAAGTCCTGCACCGGTTAGATCGTTTGCAACTCCTTCCATTTTTCAAATTACACTTTCTTTGTATGTTTGAGGCAACGATACGCCGGTGCCGCCTCTTTTCCTCCTGCTTTTATGCAGTGCATTTATTTCTTTTTTTTTTCTTTTTTTTTGACATGACGATAGAGTGATCGCGTATTTTGCTTTGCCTTGTTTGGCTAGTTTTTACTCTATTTCCTTCGCTTTGCTGCTTACTACCGCCGGTTCGTCTGCTCGTCTGCTACGCTATGCTCGGACTGAGGGTCGTGTGCAACTTAGTTGTGGTTTGTTTTCTATACTGCCGTCTGAGATAACATCCTATTTCTGCCTTCGATTGAATTTCTAATTTGAAATATTCATATATACTTTTTGATATTAATCAAATATATTAAAACGTGTAAGCTCGTTATACATTTCGGATTTTATTTGTGTACATATCTGCTATGGGTCATCCTTCGTTTATCAATCGGCCAGGTCTTCGACACACCAGACAAGAGTTTATCTCTAGGCGGACATGAGGCCGCTGATCGACGAAACAAAGGCGCGTTGTGCGAAGCTTGCCAGGACACGTACGCGAACAAGGTTACACTTGAATGTACTTTTGAACTGCTTCGTCAAGCGAGCAAACAAAAAAACCTGCCAAAGTCATTGAAAAAAATGCGGTGGCTTAGCTCGGCTATGCCTGGATATACGTAGCGTGAGCTTATGTGCACAAAATGAGAGGAGCTATCAAACAGCTCCGGTGCAGCGTCAGACATGGCTACTGCGGAACGGAGGCACACAGCTGGGCACGTGGCGGCGCCAATGCGTCTGCCGCGGCTATGACGTCTCGAATGCGAAGACCAACGAGGCGCGCGCGGTGGCGCCGAGACCGCGGCGGTGTCAACGTTATTAGATTAACTCAGTTACGGAACTGTTCATAGACGCTGCATGCACGAACAGTACCCCCCCTCACTCACCACGACTCGCGCAGATTCGCTCGACGCGCCGCCGAACGGCTGCTTTGGTAACTGAATCGGGATACGTTCGTTTCAATGTCACTAGAAACGTAAAAACCAACCAAAAAACTCTTTTTGTAGTAACTTTTATTGGAGATTGGTACAAAATGGGGGCGGGTGATGTTTTCTAAAATTTTTAGTTTTCAAGGTTTTACGGCACAATTAATATTGTTTTTATACAACCATGCCTCAGCGGGGATTTCAGGTAGCGCGTCCCGACGTAGGCGCATTTTAACTGTGGGGGGGTACCTCGCGGCGCGTCCGCTGAGGATAAGGGGTGGCCCCTCTGTAACCCGATTGAAGCAAAAACTAGAGGTCACGTGCAGTTTCTCGAGAGACCGCTGCGGGAGAAATGGCGGCGTTGTGATCGCCTTTGGGCGCTGCAGCTGTGCTCTTTAGAATGCACAGTTATGAAACGAAAATATAGATGGCGCTTCGAACGACTCTAGGCGGAATAAGGTGAGTGAGGGGGGGGGGGGGGGGGTACCCCCCTCCGCGGTACCTCCACAAATGCGGTAATCTAGTAACGTTGGCGGGGGCGGCTCCGCCACGCCAGCTGTGCGCGGTGGTGGCAGATAAGTGGCAGAGCCCGCGGCGACGGTGGCTCCGCCCCGCGGCTGTGCGCCGTGTGACGTCGCTGCTTCTCGCGCTCGCGCTTGCGCTGCACGCAGCACGGCTCATTATGAGAGCCACGCGAAACTGCTCAACCTCGGCCAGTGTAGCTCACGCGACAAAAAGAATTGCGAACGCAAAAAAAAGGTCACACACTGCTTGCACGCAACAGATTGCAGCGTGCGACTCTTATTTTACGGGCAGTGTGAGCTGGACTGCGTTATTTCTCTCCCTTTTTTGTTTCTTGTTCCTACTAACAAACGAAAGCAGATAAACAAACCTGTAACAAGCAGCTGAAAAAAGTAAAGCTCGTTTCTTTTTTTATTCGTTTCGTCGTGTTGCTTCCTCTTTGTCTCAACACCGATGGCGAACACCACCTGCTCAGCGATCGTCGTCGTTGAAGGAGTTTCTTTGCAGGGTGATTTGTATCCTTGTATCGTCAGCTAACTTTGTTTTTTTCGCCGTCGCTCGCGACTGTGCCTCATTTCTTTTTATTTTCGTCTGGGTTGGCGACCCCATCTTTCCTGCAAAATTCTGAAAGTGTTTGCACTGTCATTTGTATCGTTACGTTTTAATTAGTGCTTGCTCTAGTAATATTAACATGTTGTTTGCGCACGTTTTAATGATCACCTACTCAGGTAAGAAAATGTGACAACTCAGTTTGTAACGGAGCAATAGAAACCTCTTACGACGTAGTTATGGTAGCTAAACGCACCTTTTCCGCGTCCCAGACGCGCTTCAAACGGGTGTGATCACCTGAGATGCGTTTGAGAACGCTCAATAAATTGCTCTATCTTTGTTTATGCTCGCGTTGTTATTTGCTTATCGTCGCACTGACAACCAGTGTATTCCGCTTTGCTGCGCACTCACCGTAATGAATTGTTTCAGTTGTTGGGGTAACGAAACGGGGCTCGTAAAGCTCGAGGACCTCGCGGAGCCTATACTTCCTAATGCGTCGTCTGCTTACGTTAACTCCGAGTCCGCTAGAGGCGCCATCATCACGTTTGCCGCGGGTCCCATCGGTTTTCGGAGGAGTCTCCGGTATTGGCGAAGAAATATCGTATTCGACTTAACTTCCATCGCTTCGGCGATGTCTTCCCAACTCATCTCCCCCGACGGCTAGACCGCTCCCCTCTCTCCAACATATTTCACCAGTCTCGCCTCCAAGAATCTTTCTTCCTCGCTTGTCAAGTGCAGCGATTTTTGGTTTACCTTGTCGGCGCCCCTTCCCCGAATAAGAAAGGCTTCTATTACCTCTTGGTTCAGCATTTCACTCTGACGTTTGACTGCTACCGTAATTTCAAAAATTGGATGACGCCTCCTGCAGTACTTGACGTGCGCTTTCAATGGAGACCCCCGGTGATCATTCGTTTGTATTGACGTTCTTTTAAGCATTAATTTAAGCAGCGTCCTGCTTCTTCTGCATACGGTTTTCTACACCAAAGTGGGATCACATATACTGCGTTATGTTTACATTTCACAAATTATATATTGTGGATTCTCCGACATTGCTCATCTGGGCTTTTCTGTTCACCTTTTGAACTCTTTTTGCACGGTTATTTTGTTATGTGAACAGTGTGCTGCAGCGCCTTTCCAGACGCATTTTTTTGTGACGGTAAATCCATGAGTGTAGGTGATCGTGATGTACATTTTGAGCCTCTCGTTGCTTTTTTCCCTTTTTGTTTCGATGTAATTAGTCGCGATGCCACAATTTTTACTTTGTCCGGAGGGTACCCTGCTTTCATGAAGGGTTGAACGTGGTTATTTAGGCACTCTGCAGCCGTGTGAATGCAGGACATTTTTAAGGCTGAACATATGACCCAATTTACGATGCCATGTTTGAGCGTTTTCGAATGCGAACATTTTTTACCTCTTGCGTCTTCCATGAAGCTCAGGCCGAGCGAGTATTCTTAAGATCATGCTGTTACGTCTTGTCCTTTAATTTCCTGAGCATGCATGGCCAGGTAGTCGTCCACAAAGCAAAATATGTACAGTTTTCCAGAGTTAATCCATCGAAGAAACATATTCCTTTCCTGCACGTCCACCGCGCTCAGGTAGATTTCAGATAACGGCAGGGCAACCGAGGAGCCGATACAAACCCGGATTTTATTTTAAATGTTGTTCTGAAACTCAACAATACGTGAGCGCAAATACAGGCTTAAAAGTTGAAGGAAATTCTTCAGGCTTTGCCCAATATTATTCAGGAATTTGATAATGCTTTGTTTTAGTACTGCTGATTTTACTTTTTACAGCGAAGCTATTATGCACTAGGGTCTAGGAAAAAATGCGTCCGCGGATGTTTACAGAAACCTCCTCATCGGTCCTGGCAAGTATGAATAAATAAGAATAAAATGAAGGGGCAACCAGCGTGAGTCAGCCTTCCTTGGCATTATTGGATAGTGAGGTCCTGATCCCTTGTTATCTCTAGGCATCGTTCTCGAGGTCGTCCTAAAAGTCGTCCTTGAGGTCGTCCGAGAGGTTGTTTTAGGCGTCGTCCTCTAGGCATCCTTCTCGAGGTCATCCTAGAAGTCGTCCATGATGTCGTCCTAGACGTCGTCCCTGAAGTCCTCGACTTCGTCCTAGACGTCGTCCTTGAGGTCGCCCGTAAGGTCAACCTAGGGATCGTCCTTGACGTCATCCTCCAGGTTGTCCTAGAAGTCGTCCTTGAGGTCGTCCTCAAGGTCGTCCTGGGTGTCACCATCTAGGCGTCGCCCTCGAGGTTGTTTTAGAAGTCGTCTTCTGTGCATCGTCATGGACGTCGTAAAAATAGCTGGTCCGTAAATATGCTGGTCCTCCATCATCACGTGAAGTGGAAGGGCTCTACAATTTTTATTTATAACGTTTGTGTCTAAGAAGAAGGAGAGGTGTTCGATATCTAGAGATATATCTGCCGTTTGGAAAGTGACTAAGATTCTATCACATTCCTCGGATTTTGAAATTTCAAAAGACTGGCCTGCGCTTATGGGGTTTAGCTGTTTTGTAGAAATTTGCCTAGGCGACATTCGCCATGAGCTTGAGGCAATATTCACAAAGCGGTCTTATGAAAAAATACGGAGGACAAAACGTAAGAGCAAATTTGGATTCACGAAACGAAATTATTTATGTTTTGTGCAGGTTACGATGGAATCCTACAGCAGCTCCGGAGCTTTCTTAAGCACTTTTTTACGATTAAATCAACAAGCCCGACAGCCTTGTTCAGTTATTTTGCCGCGACAACCAACGGACATCTATTTTTCTACGTGCTCTCCTCGCGCGTCTTGACTTCAACCAGCAAGAAAAAAAAGAAAGTATTTGAAACCGACCACGACGGATTCAGAGACGTTCGGAAAAAGCTACAACGGCAACGATCCCACCGACCAAACGACCGCCTTGGGCTAGCTCGATGGGCTCGTTAGAATATAGGCCTAGCAATGCACTCCGACCTAATTTATTTATTTATTTATATATTTACAATACCCCCAGGGCCATAAGGCGTTAGAGAGGGGAGTGGGTGTTAAGTACAATTTTTGTTACTGCTTCTCGGAATCTGATGGGGTCCAGAATAGTGACGATGTCTTCGGGAAGGTCATTCCAGTCCACAAGTGCATCAGGAAGAAGGGCGTGCTGATGTGCTGTGGAAAAACACTTTGGCCGGGCTATTTTATTGCAATGATCGAGTCTGGAGGAAATATAAGCCGGTGGGGAAAGAAAAAACTGATTTAGAAGTGGTGAATATAAAACTTTTTGCAGATGGCAGAGACGAAATATTTTTCGACGGGGGAAAAGCAAAGGGAGAGAGAGATTTGATTTAATGAAGGAGACACTGGAAAAACTGGAGTAATCAGACTGACTACAACGCGCAGCACGGTTTTGAACAGATTCAATGTAGTCTGTTAGTGTAGCATGATGAGGGTGCCAGATTAAAGATGCGTATTCTAATTTAGACCGTCTGCCCACGACCGGCTGACTTGCTGAATGGAATATGCGCGCGACACTTGTGGACTCTTCCCGTATGAATAGTTTGATCGCTGATATAAATTTTCGATTAAGAGGTCAGTCACTTCCCTTGTCATTTCCTTGTTTTCCGAGCCAGCGGGGACAAACGCTGTCGTCGAAAAGGGACTCTCGTCGATTCTGTCTTCTTGTTCTGTGTGATATAGAGGTCAACTGAACTCCTTGTGTATTACCTTCGCCACATATTGTATGCACACTTTGTTATTTTTATTATTTCGACACGATGGTACCTCAACGCTGTCGAGCTGTAACAGTTCGTGGGAGCTACGCGATGCCGGTTCAATCTTTCTTCGCCGAGAGTCACGTCACCCCGACGCTCTTACCAAGACGCGGTCTAACAGCACGCATCCAGCGCTTTGATCAAATGTGGGCGTCCACTCCAAGCGTGAACAGGTATTTACGTGGCTTTTGCTGATACTCTCGCAGGTCAAACGCATCTCCTTGGACGTCGACCTGCTCCTGCATCTTCGAGGACTCGAAAAACTCCGCAGCGACTTTTTTCTATCTACGCCGCTTTGCAAACGAGCGGCGTCGGCCGTCTTCTTTTTGCGCCGACGACAGTAGTGTTGACACCGTTGCAGTTGGCGAAGGCGGTTATCCCTGCCTCGACATTCGGGCCCGTTTACATCGTGGTAGTATCGACATTTCACTGCACGGACAAGATACCCAGACAAGTGTCGGCAGAAGGCGGGCTGCGTTTGTTTTTGAAATTCCACGTGCTCCGAACCATGGCGAGCTTTCCGATTGGTAAGTTCGTGTTGTCGAACCGGGACCCTGGAACCCGAGCTGTTTTCCTTCCTAATGCATAAATAATTAATAATTTTCTAACCTCCTCAGGCGTCAACTTTCTTGCACAATACATAAAATAACCCATCACAGCATTGTATGGAGGGCAAGCTGCTAAAGAGACTGAAAAGTAGTTTTTAAAAATACATGTTGGCACTGAGACACAGAGCACGAAGTTCCACGTGCGTGCAGCGTCCGGTTCTTCCAAGTTTTGTTCGTGAAAGCAGGTGCACAGAAATTCGTAGAGTGTAGCTTAAGCATTCGAAAATATTCTAGACAAAAATCAAACCGCTCTTTTTTTCACGGTGAAAAAAAGTTTACTGATATGCGGGGGTAGATCAGCGAAGCTGCAGTTACCGAAGTTCCTTCTACATTGTGTAAGGAATCGTTATCGGAAGTTAAATTCAGCTCAGATATCGTCTTAATAGCCACCACACGCGCATAGAGGAGTCAACCCAGGTGGAACGCCAGAAAATCGCCTCACACGGCACAACTTGGCAATGCTACGTGCCTAACATGGGCTGCAATAAGGTCTTACTTTCTTACTCTAACTGGAGCCAAGGCGTTAGTGAGCGTAAGAGAACTTCTCTTTGGCGCTTCTATGGCTTTTTTTTCTGGCTCGCTACATACTTGCGAAAGTGCCAGGCTTGAACAAAAGATGTCACGTATGAAGTAATTGTATCCAGCAGTGAAGCCTTAATCTAGTCCTTCTTAGTCAATTTATGCCCTAGATTACAACATACAAACCCAACAATCAGATGTGAAGCATAGCGCTGGCATTTGATAGCCTATTTATGCCAGAACGTGCCAGATGGCAGGCAAATTATGAGCCGCGAAGCTTAACTTTGACACTTACATGGCTAATTATATAACCCATATAACAGAACTCTAGCCAACGGAGTCACGTTTAGCTTTACCTTCAGGTTTTGGGGCTTTGTAAGGCCCTAAATTATCAGACACAATCCAGATTTTAGCCCCTAAGAAATGTGTGATCCGAGAAGATTAATGTTAACAGCGACTTTGGTTAAAACAACGGCTTTCGTCATATTGATTCTTATAACTCGATATATTGAAGAGGAGAAGACACGGCACTTCTACTTTACTAATTTTAAATTACTTCACTTCTTAGAAGAACTTCAGCGCGCACCCGCTGTGTAGGCTTCAATGAAGAAATCACACACACACTGGTTTCTTCAAATTTTTTACAGGTATAAACTAGGGTCAAGAGGTGCCTTAGAAATGTATACGTATCTGCAATCCCCCGAACTTTCGTGGCTGGTCTCTGTCCCTCGGCAACAGGCCAACATTTATGTACCAACATTAGCCATCGCGAAATTTCCGAACGGAATGGGGATACTGGAAGCATAATTTCTTTGCTATTAAAACAAATAAAATATATACGTACTTATAGCAATGAGCAGCGGTCAACACATACTGGCTGCTTATTAAAACGCCACCACAATAGAATGTGTCACTAGCAGTATACAGCCCCACCATCCACGGCCAGTGGTCAGGATGTGCCGTGGTACCATTAACGATTCGTTCTGACACAATATCTTGTTGCTGACGCCGTCCACAGTCGAATTTCAGGGTATCACTGTTTGTTGGCTCCGTGATTGAAATTCCTGTAATTAGGGTTTGGGGTATAAGCGTTGCATATCCAGAAATTTCAAGCTAATACGCTCAAAAAGAGCTTTCGAAATAAACAAGTTATCTCTGCTTTGTTCTTTTCTTTGGAAAAGGGGGTTGACCCCATTAGGGTTGTTTTATGCAGGACCACATTTGGGTTCAGCGGGATGGAAGTATACAAATTATTCGTTTTGATTAGAACAAAAAGGGCAGCATATCGATTCGGTTAGAATGGTCCCATGCGTTGCGCGATATACTCATTTTTCCTCATTCGGGTATCCCGAGCATGCCTCGCTTTGATGTTGTTGTTTATTACGTGCCCAAACCCCATTGCGATCTTCACATTGGTGCGCAGTTGAAGTTTGTTGACATAAAAAATAAGATACAAAAAAAAGAAAAACATGAAACATATATAGCTTCTTAGAGAGCCTAAGTCATATTAAATCATATACACGTATATTTGGCTATTCAAAGGTGAAATAAGTCAGAGAGAAGAAATTCTGCTGAACACTTCGCTGTTGCAAAGAATCTTGATTTGATCTAATGCAGAATCTTCAAATGGATTGTCGGTATACAACACTCCGTAATGACTCATGAATTTAGCTGGGATACAAAGCTTTATGTTGCCCAAAAGATCCGGTGCATCAGTACGGCCTTGGATGAGTTTCTGAAAAAAACACTTCATCTCAAGAATTCCTACGGTCACTTAAATTGCTGAGAGTTAAAACCTTTATAAGAAAATGATATTCGGAGTTCAGTGTCCTGTGAAACTCCTTATCATACACTATGCGAACGAAACGTGTTTGCAGCGCTTCAAGGCGCTTACATTCAGCTTCCGATAAATTGTTCCACAAAGCAGAAGCAAATTCAAGTCATTGTCTTACCAATACAGAAAATAAACTTAACATAGCATGATGTGTTTGAAGTGTCGATTTATAAGTAAGATGAGGCCAAGCAATTCAAAACCGGTACTAGAGTTGTTAGAGACATGTGATTTGAACGTGAGTTAGCAATCGACTAACACAGTAAGGCCCCTCATCACATCAGCTCAATTAATAATAGTGTTTTACAACTTTTTTTTTTAATTTAAACAATTTCTATGCCCGAAAAGCGATATAACTTATGTTTTGTCGCGTTCAAAGGCAGTCGGTCCGACGCGCATCACTTTGAAATCCTCAAAATGCCAGACTCCAGCGTTTCGAAGACTATTTCGGAACAAACATCTGAGAATAACTTTATGTCAGCTTCAGATAGGCAAACCTCATTCTCTGTTCATTCTTACCTTAAGCTGAGACTGCAGATACTGCCACAAGCACGAAAGCTAGAGGTCGCGACTTTAAAGCGTTCTTCCGGAAAAGGAGCATTTGTGCTAGAAATCCATGTCTCAAAGCCAGGAGCACGGGCTATATTTCGCTCGTAGCTTTGGCTCCAGTTTAACTTATGAATGAAAAAAACATAGAAACTTTTATGCGATTGGAAACATTATTCATAAATATAAGGTACAGCAACGGAACCCGTATACACATCCTCTAGGAGCTCATGAAGTTGAAAAGAAGACACGCGCTTGATTGAGCATTTTCAACACGAATATAGTTTTTTTTTTCTCCAAGACAAATAACTATAGACACTCATCCTCATAGCTTACGGGTGATACTATATTCTTCAAATCTTTTTACAAGCACAGATTTATCAACCTGAACGAAAGCCTTACGAAGATCTAAATAAATTGGGTCAATCTGACATTGATTTGAAACAACCGCTTCTGCGTAGTTTGGAAATGAACAAAGGTTAGTTTCAAAGAAATGGCCCCTAATAAAACAATGTTGTTGTCAAGTCATGTACAAAAGCAAATTTTGAACCCTTATTTTTTTTCTTTAGTAAACATCGTGCTATAGACTCTGTTTTATCAACAGTCCCAGAAACGTTAATAATTTATTGTGACATAGCAGAAAGCTAATATTAGAACGAATAAAGCGATTGCCATATCGCAGCCGCTCGATTCTGGCGAAGCTATATGGGAATGCCATGACGTTGTTAGTCTCCCGACACCAGCGCCACGCCGCGGAAATACGGTTCATCCGTAGAAGCGGCCTGGGCTTGAACGTAATCGCAGAGCATTGCCGTAGAAAGACAATTTATAGTTGGCAACTTTAGGGTTACTTAATGCTTTCCTGTTTAGGATGATGATATCCTTTTTAGTACATGATGTTAACCGCCCGCGCACACAGAAAAAAGATATACAAATAAATCGCTGAAATAAACGAAATGTCTCCATAGCAAAGTCACCCCCTGGAGCACGTGCAGGAAGACGCTTTTTCATGCGCTTCAGAACAAAAAAAAAAGCGTTTGAAATAAAATGATAAGATATCATCACCCTAAGCAAAGCGCACATGAAGGCACCCTAAGCCAGGTTACATCTGTTGCTTCTGACAACGACGAAGCAGACCAATCAAACAAGTAGTGTTCTGGGACGAACAGCTTCTCGGTCATCTTCGATGTGGGCGATATCACGGTATCTTCTCCATCGCTGGTGTCTTGCTCGTCGTCCGCATATTCGCTATCTCCATCGCTCTCTCGAGGGGATCAGTCATCGCGCAAGCAACTACGGAAAAATGACCTCCCCCCCTGACCCCCGGATCAAAACTGAATTGCGAAGTGCCGAGGCCGCCAAAGTGATTGACGGTACAACACTTGAGTACGCCAACAAGTGCACATGTTACGCGTTGACGCCGCCAGGTTAGAAAACTGATAACCACGCCAGCCTTGGCTGTGAAGAGACTAGCAATGTCATGAACATGAGGGATATCTCAGGAAACATTCCCTGGTCCAAATGCCCACAGAGCACCCACAGAAAATTTGTGTGGGGTAATAGAGGTCTCTATGGGGTACCCATGGGGTTGTATGGGTGTCCTAAAATCTATCTGGGGTCAGGCCTGTGGGCCTTGGGACATGTGGGTTACTGTGTGGGGTCCTTTGCCCCTATGAAAATGATTTTTGACTTTCTATTGAAAACGTGTTGACTTCTTGTTGACTGTGATTACTTTCTTTTGACTTTGACTTTCTGTTGACATAGTCAACAGAAAGTTTGTTGACTTTATGTTGAAACTTTTCTGATGATTTTCGTCAGCCTGAGTCAAAAGAAAAGCTGTTGACTTTCTATTGACTTTATGTTGATTTTTTTCTGCTGACTTTCTGTTGACATGGTCAACAGAAAGTTTGTTGACTTTGTGTTGAAACTTTTCTGATGATTTTCTTCAGCCTGAGTCAAAAGAAAAGCTGTTGACTTTCTATTGACTTTATGTTGATTTTTTTTCTGCTGACTTTCTGTTGACAGTGTCATCAGAATGACTGCAGACGTTCTGTTTACTTCTTGTTGAAAATTTTCAGTTGACTCTCTATAGACAGTGTTAATAGAAAAGCTACAGACTTTCTGTTGATTTTTTATTGAACATTGTACACCTCGACTAGATGTCAAAAGTGGCTACGTTTTTCAATAGTCTCTGACAATGTGAGAACGGGAAGCAGCTTCAGTTGTCCCGCCTCCAGCGCGAGCCGCCTACTAGCCTCGACAACGCTTCGGCGTTCGTGCACGTTGAGCGCGCGCGTGCAGTCAAAGCACGACGGAAGGCATGGGGCGTGTGCTGGAGGCCAGGCGCTCGAAAGCCATGCCCTGCCATTCTGACTTTGTAAGTGACCATAGTGACTTGAATGACCATATTAAATAGTCAACTGGTAAAAAAAGCAAAATAGCTATTTGAAAGTGGAGAAACTGCCTTGACTCGCTTCGTCCTGAGTAGTGCTATGCAGAGAAGCGATAATATTTCTTCTAGGAGCAGTATTTGTGGTTGTTGTTTTAGCGACTGTCCCGAATTATTATTAGATGTACCAATGCTTTCTAGTAAGAGATATCGTCCACGACCTGCAAAACACTGTTTTCCCTTTGACGGACTCCCAAGGAGGAGATCAAATACTTGGAACCTTAATAAGTGTAGAGGTGGTCAGCGGCCAAATGAATTCCTCCAATATGTAGGCTATATAAGGCTCTGGAGCAGTCAATGGGTCTGTGTTTCAGGTGTTCAGTGCTTCATGGTGTTTGTGTGTGTGTTCGTTTCTACTGTGTAGTTCTCGGTTGTATGTAGTGTAGTCCCTTCAAATCCCACAGGGACACCATTTACTAACAAGATTAAAAAAAAAATTAATAAAATCGCGTTGTTTTTTTTTTTACGGAATTTTGCTGCAGCCAATTTGGAGGAGAGTGGAAAACCATAGTAAGCTTCCAAAACTTTGTTGAATGAATAGCTAAGCTGTAACGATTTCTTTTTCTTTTTAATCTTCTGTAGCTTTTCAGTCGAAAAGCTGTAGCATTTCAACTGAAAAGCAGCAGAAAAAGCGTCTTGGAGGCGACAGAATGTCTGTTGACTTTCTTATTACAAAGTGGGCCAATATTCAAAAGAAGGTCAACAGAAAAGCTAGAGAAAGTCAGATAAAAAGCTGTTGACATTTTATATCCTCTGATGACTTTTTTCAACAGCCTTTCAACAGAAAAGCATCACGAGAAGTCTGTTGACTTTCATTAGAAAAGTGGGCCAATATTCAAAAGAAAGTAAACAGAAAAGCTGTTGACATTCTATATCCTCTATTGACTTTTTTCAACAGCTTTTCAACAGAAAAGCGTAACAATTTTTTGTAAGGGTGGGTACCCCACACAACCTGTAAGGGCTCCTTTGGGTAGCCCACACGGCCTCTGGGAACTCCTTTGGGCAATCCCCACAGCCTGTGGGGGTCTTTAGGTGACCCGCTGAGTCTGTGGGGATAGAACCTTGGCTTTTATGGGACATGTAATAAATTTTGTGGGTTGCTGTAGGAACCCCGCAGCCTGTGAAGATAGAGTCTAGGATCCCATAGGACAAAGTGCTACATTGTGCGGGCTGCTGTAGGAATGCCACTCGCTAGGGGAGCGCGCTGTGTTACTACACGGGACATGTGTGAGGCCTATGGAAAGCCCGTGGATGTGCGCCTCAAGGTATATTCTACAGGTCATGCAAAATATAACTTTTTTCTAAGTCTTTTTTTTTTTAATTACATCGCTCACTGCTCCATGAATAGCATGAATAGCGAGGGGAAATGTTTGCGTTGATAAATCCTTCGTAAATGACTGCCGACGCTGGCGTATTTAATCCCAGCGTGCCAAGGCTGGTGTGTTTTACTGCGAAAACGAGAGAAAAAACAATGCGGTGAGAAAAACACATTCAGGATATTGAGAATCTGAACACAAACGCCACAAAAAATAAATTTTACAGCGCCGAACGATACTTTTTCAGGATTCTATTTCAGGCAGGAATCGACTGTCTTCTGTGGTAGTTATGATCATCTAGCAGAAATATTTCAAATGTTCACATAGCCAGACGATCTGTCCCCCGATAGCTTATGTTATATGACACACCGCACCAGAGGAACGGGAATAAAAATCTTTTTTTTGGACTCGCACTTTCTAGTTTCACATTCTGCGCGATTTTTACCCGAAAGTGGTGGGCCGGCGACTGCTAAGAACATAGCAAACATGTCAAAGAATAAAAACAAACAAAAACTAAAAAAAAAAAAATTACAAGAAACTTTACTCTGCCGGTACTGGAACCACCGACCACACGATCAGCAGAACCGCGCGCTAACACGCTAGGCCAATCCCTCAACGGTGAAGAATTGATTTTTAGGAGTTTATATATTTGGTAAATTTCTTCGAATTCACTTTTGGTTACTCTCGTATTTAATTTTTTGCTACCTGTTCAGGATCGTATTTCTAATATTGTGGCATTGTTGACATGCTCAATAATTTATTGTTACTGCGTCTCCTAATAGTTTTTTTAATGCGCTTTGCTGATCGTTTCATTACAGTAGTTTCATTGCAAGCGTGTTGAAGATACGCGAACATAGCCTCCGTAAAGTCGCGAGGCATCCATAATAGCCAACGAATGAAATCCAATCAAATCGAGAACTTTTCTTTTTGCGCGTTTCGCTGGTCGTGTTCGCCATGTGTGTTTCATATCTCTGTTTAAGGTAAATTTGCCGAATAGTCGTGATGCGCGGAGTTCACCATAGTTTCAAATGTGTCTAAAAAGGAAGGAAGCGACTGTGAGCCGTGGAACTACGTCGAATCTGCTCAACAGCGAAGATCGTGGCACGGTCGTTTCAAAGTAAGTTCCTTTCTTTCTTGGTTAGGGCTAGATTATTCTTTCCTCCGTTCAAAATGCTTGTTATTGTCTCGAGATCACTCGCTTTTACCATTATTACTAATTGTGCGCGAATGGTGTTAGCACTCCATTCTTGCGCTAATTATCGGTCACAGATGAGCGCTTACACTCTCAAGAAAAAAGGGTGCAAAAGGGTGTATCGTTACACCCTTTGTCCCATATAATACACCCCCAAACATCAATTCGACGTACAGCGCCCTATAGTTGAACTGACGGCTCGAACGTTTACGAGGGGCTTGATAGCCGTGTGGTACAACTTATTAAAATAGCTAATGTACGTTTTACTGACTACAAAAAACATAATCGGGGTTTTTGTGGCCCTGCTGTAAAAATTCGGTGGTTTCTTTATGTGGTCCTTGATACGTGCTTTAGCTATTTAAAAAGTTATATCGCACCGTTATAAAGCCCCTCGTAAAATGTGGGGCCGTCTGTTCGACTATAGGGCGCTGTACGTCGAATTAAAGTTTGGGGGTGTATTATATGGGACAAAGGGTGTAACGATACACCTTTTTACACCCTTTCTTCTTGAGAGTGTACGCTGCGTACTCTCTCCAGGTCCGTCAAAAGCGCGGAAATTTGTGGCACATGGGGACGCGCGGGAAGGCGGGTGGGAGGACAGGCAGGCAGGCAGGCAGGCAAAGGCGGAAAAAAAAGGGGGGGGGGGGGTTGATTGACTCACTCCACCCTATTGTTTACTGGTAAACTAGAATCTCTGGAAAAGCGCGGTGCCCCTCCATCGCCGAAGCTCTAGGTTTGACACTACGGGGGGATTCTGTGTGCGTATTTGCGTCCGGAGAGCTGAGCCAGGCAAAAGGCAACGATTGATTGATCGAGCAGGCCCGTAACTTCCGCCGCCCAGTCGTCTGCAAGCGATTTCAGTTTCGCGATTCGTAACCACTGCAGAAAAGAATTGCCAAAAATTGGTGCCGCGGTAAATTCACCCCATGGTGATTGATGCATAGCATACCGCTCCCGATCGTAAAAGTGTGTGCCCGCGAAATATTTTTTGACTCCGCTTCTGGGTTTCTGGGGTGATTTACAAGCATGTCCTTAATTAATGCAGTATCTCGCCAGTTTCTTGGAGGTATATTTTGTTCAGTGTAAGTATATAGTGTTCATACCTCACCCAATTTCTGTTTTGTTTTTTTTCATTTTTGGTACTGCCTTTTGCGAATGGTGTAGGTTGTAATTGTTTTTGGTTGTTGCATGATTGTAGTAAGATGGTGAGCTGGTACTAATTGAACACCTTGAAAAATAGTTCACAAATAGTTAAGGAGACAAGGAGAGTAACACATAGACCCCATGCAAGCGCAGACTGTCAACTCGAATAAACAGAGAAGAAGGAAATAAAGAATGCGGAAGGAGCTCGAGCAGAGGCCCAAGTGGAACACAATGATTCACCCATTAGCAAGAGCAGATTTCAAAAGCATAATTTCCTTGACAGTTAAGGTAACAGATGGATGGTATAATACATCAAGACAGCTCAATCTCTCCGTAAAATTCACGATGAACTGTCAGCTATCTATGCACTGTTTACACTGCTCGTGTATGTCGCCCTTAGAAAAGACGTGAATAATTAGCATATATTATTAAAAAAAAAACATACAAGAGGATTTTTCTAGGCCTTTATTATTTGTAGTATGGGCAACCAATGTGTCCGCAAATTTTTCTGTTATCTGAGCTACCAAGGAAATTGTATTTAGTCTTGTGCATAGGGGTGAATTAGCACGTTCCACTTGGACCTGTCTGAACTTTTGCTAAAGCTCCTTCCGCATTCTTTATTTTTTTTCCTTCTCTAAATTATATGACTTGGGAGTCTGTACTTGCATGTAGTGTATGTATTCCTCCCCGTTATTCCTCGTTTCTTTGTGTACTATATTTTAAGATGTTCAATTAGATTGAACTCACCACTTTAATACATAAAAAAGCTGTTGTTAATTCTAGAGTGTCTGTAAACAATCTACCTGACATCTTTGCCTCGCGCCCCGGTTCCTGAAGCTCAGTTCTCCGAGCACAGCCTTTTTGATAACTCTGATCCTCTCTTCTTTTCTTTTGTGTTCAATAGATTGAGTTGCTAGTGTGCACCTGGCTGTGTCCTACGTGTTGCTGTCCTTTCGTTCTTGCCTTTTCGTGCACTTTTTCCAAGTTGGTCCATGATATTTTTTATTGTATATTCTACTCTGTGTTTTCATCTTTATACTTACTGCAGCCCTTGCCAAGCCGAAGTTGGCATTCACTTTCGCCATCCTGATGTGAGTGTCCTGAGACGACACAAGATGACAGTCTTCACTGCTGAAGTTCAGACTTCATGGAAGACTGCCAAGGCTGTTTATGGTAAGGTGCTCTACATATTGGGCAATATAATAGCAACTTATTGCTGCTAGGATTGTTTTTAACACAGGCTGTGTTTATGGGCTGGCCTTTAGCAATTCTGATGCCACTTGCTTGGAGTGAAAGCCTGTTGGGAAATTTCGCATTTCTGTCGTAAGCGGAATGCAGAGTTGACAACAGAAGTGCATCACTACTTCCATGCAGTGATGCTGTGAGTGTTGTATTTGTATTTTGTATTTCTTTATTTAGTGTTCCCCATAATGGCTAAAGCCTTCGCTTGTGAACGGCGTGAGTGGTGAGCAGTGCCACTCTCCTCCTTCGTCACCGTGCCCATTGATTTTCAGAGAAGTTTCCAGTATTAGTCTCTATGATACTTTTGTCATATATCGCACATGGTCACAACTAGGGCGCTGTACCAACATTTCAACACTCGCAAGACTTGCGTGAATACACCCTGTTGCTGGTCGCACTTTCAGAGTCATTTTAATGTTGCAAAAATAAATAATGACATTGGCATATTTGTCGTGCTGAATTCTGTCACACTGATCTCTGATCTCTTGAACTGCGGATGTTTTGTATAGATTCTTGTACATCTCTCCCTCACATATGTCCAATAACATTTTACTTGGTCTATCAAGCCGTGTAGTCAAGAAGCTATGATCTGTAAAACTCCCCAGAGCCCTCCTAAGTTGCAAAGCTTCGCGGTAGATTTTTATGAAAAATATTCCGTGCTATTTCCTAACCACGAATACTTGACTGCAGGAGCATGGTATGCATTTGACATACTCTCTTTGACAAGTTACAGCATCATAAATGTCATGGCCACAACCCTTACTATACCTATTAGGTTTTTGGCTGACTGTGTCATAGAAGCTGTGTATGGGCTGGACCAAACTGCAATCAGCCTTGTGTTATGTGGTACTGCTCCCTGTTATACACAGGGGCAGGAGTGCAGCCGCATTGCTCCAAGCTGGTGTTTGGTTGATTAAATTGGTATATACTTGCCACCCTACTCTCAGCTTTAGTGTAGCACCACGCACATCTTGTGACAGTGCTGCACACTGCTCTGACGCATGTCATATATTTTTTTATATTTTTCACAGAACAAGTGGCAGCAGCACCAGCTCCTGTGTTGCAGAGCGTGTGCCAGTCAGGTGCAGCCTTTGGTGGTGCAGCTGCAAAACCTGCAACCTTAGATGGAGCAGCTGGTACAATCGGACCTGCATCCGCTGAGGCAGCTGCTAAAGCACCCGCTGAGGTGGATCCATATCAGCTCCTAAACTTCTTAGAACGTGAGATGGTAAGTTGATTTGGTAATCTTTTGCTTTACAGGAGATACCTCTGGATAAAAAGCATTTCTATGCTTGCACAATGCCTTCATGATGAAAAGGCCTTGACATTTATCATTGACCATGTAGATCTCGATAAATGTTGCTCAAATGAGATCTCTCTTTCAGTACCATCGCCACAAATTATTGTTTTTTGGTTTCGCATCACTTCACCAGCAGTGGTGTAAGAACCAAGTTTATAATGTCTTGAAAAAAATATTTAAGGCGACATCTCTTTGTAGAAAGTTTAGACCTGCATCTCTAATATTCTGCTCAACATTTTTAGTGCATAGGGCTGAAAGACTTGGAGCATCTTATTCCCCATCAATTACCTCTGGCCCATGCAATAAACCCGTTTCGGAAGTGTGTGCATGTCCAAGGCCGGCATTTCTTCAACGCGGATCCCGAGTACGCGTTAAAAACAAGCGCCGCGTCAGTGATTGGCGTGGATAGACGTGTGTGCAACGTCAGCGTTCTACGTGGACTTCGATCCAATCACAGCTTTCGTGTCCAAGAAATACCGACCGTCAATGTTGCTTGGTTAGGTTTTGAAAATGGTGTATTCTTCCTATGGGGGGGGGGGGGGGGGGGGGTTCACCAGGTACATGGGAATGAAACTCCAGCAATCTTGGAGCATAAAGTGACTTCTTTTCTTTTAAGGCGTTAGTTTTATAGTCCCAGCCACGCTCCAGGTTGCATATCAGTGGGCGCATCTTCTCATGTTCTCTATCCATTACGCCGACCGAAAAGTTCAGGGGGCGGGGTGGGGAGAGGAGGGGAGGGGGATTATTGAACGCCATCTAAGGAGCTGGGCTAGTAGGCAAAGAAGGCTGGAAAGGGAAGAGCGAAATCACAAGGCATACGGTCAGCCAGTGAGTGCACTCAGTTTTTTCTGAGCCAGCCAAATAATCTTTTCCAGCAGCCGACGCTACAAGAGGGCTTGCCACCCAGTACCCCTTGCAGTCCGACAGCGGCAGAATTAGGAGACCTAACAAAAGAGCTTGATGGCTCGAGCAGCGTACTACTGTTGTATGGGCGCCTCCCAGGACGTTTGAAAATGATTCAATTAAGAATGAGGTTAAACTAACGAAACTTACTTTAATCGATATGCACTAAGCAGCATTTCATGAAACGATCTCACCCCCAAATACATCGGTTTCGCCTCCTCTTTTAATTTTTTTATAGGTGCATTTCTACGACCGTTGATGTCAAGGGGACATGGAAAGCCGGGTGTGACAACATAGTGAACCAGGACATAAGGCCAAGCGTTGCTGTGAAGAACCTGGCCATTGCTCTGTGGGGGTCCAGTGTCCTTCTGCAGAGGACTGTGACCGAAGTGGCGCTTAATGCCAATCTTAACAAGGACAGTAGGCTGTCTCTGACACCCAAGAAAGTAGCATTCCTAAGAGGCGAGTGCAAATTATCTCACGTAAATGTAACCAAAGCAGTTATTTGAAAAATCTTCTCAATCAAGGCATTACCTTGGCAGCTAGTTGGTATTTACTGGGAGTTCACAATGTTTTGGTGGTTTTTGGATGGACCGCATAAAACTGACGGATTGAGTACACAAGTGTAACATAATGGTGGAAGCTTTCAGTAAAATATAGGAAGATTAGGTAACCTCAGTAAAACACAAAAGCAATATTTTTTTATACTTTACGTGCAAACATTTTTTTTTGTACCACTGGCCTTTATTTAGGCTATATGAAGTAAGCAATGCGTAGGGTATTTCCTTTTTATTCCAATCATTTGCAGTTGCAATACATGCCACAGCGGTCCTAAATAATATCTGATGTCTTCACCAAAAAAAAAGGCTCTGCAAAATTTTCTTCTCAAGAGAATTGTTGCACTTTGCAACAATTCTCTTTCTTCATTTTGACTCAAGGGGGTTTATGTCCTGATCTTTGAAATGCTGAAGCCACCGCTTTGAGGCATGCCTTTGTAAACAATCATAGCACAATATGCCCATTTATCTGGTCACTTCGATGTGCCTATGGAACAATGTGAACTCCATTTCGGTATTGTGTAAAATTACAGTTGCTCAAGTACTTGTCATGCAGTGGCAAACAAAACCGGGCACCTGGTGGATATCGCTGATGCCTCGCTTGTAATGCCCGTCTAGGAACCTTGACAGCTAGTGCTGGTGAGTGTCTCTCCTCCGGCCACGACGAGAAAAGAGGGGAAGGAGGATCTCCCCTCTTCCCGGGAATGCCTTTTGTGTGTCGCAGAAGTCGCTATTGCCCCCCTACAAGATTATGGAAGATTAACCCGTCACTCAAAATTCATACAAAAGGAGCAGCTTCCGTGGCTGGAACGACTACGACATCATCACGACGTCAGCCTCACCGTAGCTTTGCTCGTCCTGAGACGGCCTACGTCACGATTGCGTTGGATGTCACATGGTCTCCGCTGGGCCTTCTCCGAGCGCTTGCCAGAGTGGGCCGTTTATAACGAGAAATACAGCCACCAGGCTCAAAATACAAACGTGCGATTGTCATTTACAGATATTGTGGATTATATTCATAACCCTTTAAGGGTATAACCAGCACCTTTTTTTATTGATTTTGGTTGTGGAAAATGTTGACGTGGTGACGGTATCTTTCATGAGCCCAATACTTGTCAAAACCAGGAACTGGACGCCAAAAGCTTTCACATGGCGATGATTGCTAATTGCTATGCAGTCAAACCTACTTATATCGAACTCGCAAAGAACTGTCCACCAGTTCAATATAGCCAGTAATTCTACATGAAAGCTTGAATGAATCTGACAACAAACACGACACATTTAGAAAAGTTGCTTACTCTCGAAGGAGCGTCTGTACGTCATAAGGGACGCTCCACGTGGCTATTCAGTGGCCGCGTCTTCGTTTTTAAAGGTCTCACCGGCTCATCCTCTCCCCACTTTCGGGCTGTTGACGCGGTTGCCCTCTCTGCAAGCTGGCTGTCCCCTAATGGGTGGCCCGCGTTGGGGGAAAGCCAGCTTGCAGAGCCAAATGGCGCTCTTGGCAGTTCGATCTATCGGGAGACGCTGCAATTTTCGTTCAAAGTAATCGCAATTTTTGCTATGCATTTTATTGCAGCTACTTGTCTGTTCCAAAAGAGTTTGATACAAGGGATAGTTCGATATAATCAGGTTTGACAGCATACAAAATGTGCCATTTTAATTCGAACATAATTTAAAAAAAAGGGGCGAGAGTAATGTCGATGCCTTTTTCACTGTGCGTTTGTGGGGCTCGGCGGACATAGATAAGGGGACAACCGTCGCAATATGTTGACTAATTTACCAAGATTTGTTAATTAACTTTTTAATTATTGATTTTATCGGGCATGTCGCAATTGCAATTTTCGACTGTGTCATTTTAAAGGCTATTACAAATGAAACTGTTCATGAAAGTGATGTGGCATGTGATCTAAATGAACATTTGTTTAAGCCCTACCTCTACAAGCTGTGCTCCTTTAAATATTTTGTCATTGGATATTTTTCAGAATGCCTAGGGATGAATCACCGTGGCCAAAAACATCATGTGGATGTCATTGCTGTAATGTCGACGACAGCAAAAGTGAACCACATACTGGGAGAAAAAATAAACGACTGGCGAAAGCAAGAGGAACGAAAGAGCCAAGCAGTAAATAAAGATAGAACCAGCCGGTTCTTGGCAATGGTCTGCAGTGAAATACGGTGTCAAGCATGCATCCCTCACAGGTACCCACACAGATTGCCCACAGAGCATGGGGTTATGAAACCCTATGGGTTACCCACACGGCTCCCACAGGACTTTGGTCCTACACAGCTCCTATAGGATCTCTGCAGGACCCATACAGCTCCTGTAGACCCACACAGACTGTGCGGGGACCCATGGGGACCTATACACCCACACAAACCCTGCGGGGACCCGCACACCCAAACAAGCTGTGCGGGGACCCATAGGGACCCGAACACCCACAGAGTTTCTGTGGGACCCACACGGTTTCATAACCCCATGGGTCTGCGGGTATTTTATGCGGAGTTGTGTTCCTCGCTGCCCGATTTCGAAGCTCTTTCCGGAATCTGGCATTTGGAACAAAAATACAGCCATATGCTAAAATGACGTGCGTGCGATAATCACTTACGGATATTATGGATCACATTAAATCAATTTTGCGATGTCTTGCAAACATTTTTTTTTTTTACTTTCGGTGTTGTACCTTTTTATTACAAGGACCCTAGGTTCTGTAAACAAAATGTGGCTGTCACCAGTTGGTAGCGCCCCCTCCAGTCCGCCCGTCTGTGGCCGCCAGGCTCGGCGGGCAACATTGATCACCGCGCGAATAAACGCCGCGGCGCACATGCCGCCCGGTCAGTCATCGTCCACCCTCACAACCAGGCTGCGAGTCGTCTCTTCTCGGCGGGTGCTTCGGCCCCCTTCGTCCACGTTCTAGAAGGATCGTGACACTGGCGACGAGGAACCGTGGCACTAGAGGCCAACAACGTGCACGGTTCGGCCCACGCCGCCGAGAGAGTCGGATCACCGCCACCCGCTCCTGTCGCCATGCCGCTGTACGGGAGGCTCGAGCCGTTCGAGGGAGATGGGTCCGCCTGGCCTGTCTACGAAGAACAAGTCCACGTGTTCTTCCGGGCGAACGACACGCCCGAGGCGAAACAACGGGACATCTTCTTGGCCAGCTGCGGGACCCGCGTCTTCAGCCTCCTGCTCGACCTCCTCAAGCCGGCCACGCCGCACGTGAAAACGCTGGGTGAGCTGCTCGCCACGCTGCGCTCGCACTTCAGCCCGGCGCCGTCCACGCTTATGGAGCGGTTCCGCTTCAACAACCGGAGCCGCCGGGACGGGGAGACCCTCGGCCAGTTCGTCGCTGCGCTGCGAGGGTTAGCGAGCACCTGCGCCTTCGGCGACCAGTTGGACTCGCTACTCCGGGACCGGTTCGTCTGCGGCATCAACAACCACGCCATGCAGACGCGACTCCTGGAGCTTCCCGACCCCTCGCTGGACGACGCGGTGAAGGCAGCGCAGGCGATGGAAGCAGCAGCTAAGGACGCCAGCGAGATTGCGCGGGCGGCCGGCTCACCGTCGACAGAAGCAGCGGAAGCGGCGGTGAACAAGATGGCGACGAGGAGCGGTGCCTGCAGCCGCTGCGGTGCTGCCCACTCCCCTTCACAGTGCCAGTTCGCCCGAGCAAAATGCTTCACGTGCGGGAGAACTGGGCACCTCGCACGTGTCTGCCGATGGGGGAGGACGAGCGGCGGCCAGCAGCAGCAGCCTGGTTCAAGCCCGGGTTCCAGCCAAGCCCGCGGCCAGGGTGGCCGTCGCAAGAGAACGCGGCGGGGACGAGCGGCTCCAGGTTCGGGTTCCTCAACGAGGCTCCACGTCGTGGCCGAGGACCCGCAGATTTTCGACGTGTGGCAGACGAATAAGCCTTCATCGTCTGTGCCACCTTACTTGGTGTCAGTCGAAGTCTACGGGCACCCCACCACCATGGAGCTGGACACAGGGGCCAGCGTGTCGGTCATGGCCGGGAAGCTGTTCAAGCGGACCTTTCCTGGCGTGTCCATCAAGGCGTCGGACGTCAAGCTGCGCAGCTACTCCGGGCAGCTTTCCCAGGTCCAGGGTCTGCCCCATGTCAGCGTTCGCCTTGGCGACAGGGGGGCAATCCTTCCCCTTTACCTAACCAAGGGGTCGTCGCCGACGCTGCTGGGCCGGAACTGGATTCACTCGCTGGGTGTTCGGTTGCCGGAGTACCAGGAAGCTGCGCTGCACGTGGTGAAAGACGTCCCGAGCCTCCTGACCGACTTCCAGTCCCTGTTCCAGCCGGGGGTGGGCACCTTCGCCGGCAGGACGGTCGGCATCCACGTACCCGAGGGAGCCCGGCCGCGTTTCTTCAAGCCGCGTCCGCTGCCGTTTGTCCTGAAGGACGGGGTCACCCAGGAGCTGCAACGGCTGCAGCGAGAGGGAATCCTGGTGCCCGTCAAGACTTCCGAGTGGGCCACACCGATTGTCCCAGTCCTCAAGCGAGATGGCCGCGTCAGGATCTGCGGGGACTTCAAGGTAACCATCAACCCCGTCGCTACCGTCGAGAAGTACCCGCTGCCTCGGATAGAAGATCTCTGGTCGGCTCTGTCCGGGGGACAGAAGTTCTCCAAGCTCGATCTTCGAGATGCCTACCAGCAGCTGGTGCTCCAGGATGCCGCCCGGAAGTATGTCACCATTTCGACTACCATGGGACTCTTCCAGTATACGCGACTACCGTTCGGCGTGGCCTCAGCCCCAGCCATCTTCCAGAGGGAGATGGACAACCTCTTCAGGGGCATGAGGCACGTGGCGGTGTACTTGGACGACATCCTGGTTACCGGTACAGACGACGGGGACCACCTGCAGAACCTGCGCAAAGTCCTGGCACGATTACAGGACGCCGGTCTCAAGCTGAGGCTGGACAAGTGCGTGTTCCTGACCCCCAGTGTGGAGTACTTGGGACACATCATCTCCCAGGCTGGCCTGGCCCCGGCACCCCGCAAGATTGAGGCCGTGCTCAAGGCGCCGAAGCCCAAGAGCAAGAAGGAGCTTCAGAGCTACCTCGGCCTCATCAACTTCTACCGGAGGTTCCTGCCCAACCTGTCGACGCATCTAGAGCTGCTGCATTGTTTGCTGCGTGATGGTCAGCAGTGGGCCTGGAAGAAGGAGCAGGACTTGGCCTTCCAGCGCAGCAAGGAGTTGGTTGTTAAGGCTCCTGTGCTGGTGCATTTCGATCCGGCCAAGCCTGTTGTCCTCACCGTAGATGCGTCGCCGTACGGGGTAGGAGCCGTCCTGTCGCACCGGGGTCAGGATGGTCAGGAACGCCCTGTGGCGTTTGCTTCTCGTCGTCTCCATGCGGCAGAGCAACGCTACAGCCAGCTCGACAAGGAAGGCTTGGCCCTCATGTTCGGGGTTGAGCGCTTCCACCAGTACCTGTGGGGCCGGCGATTCGAGGCAGTCACGGACCACAAGCCGCTGCTGGGGCTGCTGGGACCTGACAAGGCTGTCCCAGTGCAAGCATCGCCTCGTGTGGTACGCTGGGCCTTGACGCTGGCGGCCTACAGCTACAAGCTGGTCTACCGCCCTGGGAAGGACCTGGGACCTGCCGATGCCCTGAGCCGCCTGCCCCTGCCGGAGGTGCCTGCTGCCGTCCCAGAGCCAGCTGATGTTTTCCTGCTGGAGCGGGCCTACCCGGGGGTGCTCACCAGGACTGCGGTGGCGCAGGCGACCAGCCGGGACCCGGTCCTGTCGCAGGTGGTCAAGGGGGTGTCCCGAGGGGAGGAGCTGCGTCACCAGGCCTACAACCACAAGGCCGCCGAGCTGAGCTTGGAGCAGGACTGCCTGCTGTGGGGTTCCAGGGTGGTGATTCCACAAAGTCTCCGGGCCAAGGTCCTGCAGTTGCTGCACGCGGGGCACCCTGGCGTGGAAAAGACCAAGATGGTGGCACGGGTCGCACGTTTGCTGGCCTGGCCTGGACCAGGGCATCGTGCACCAGGTGCAAGGCTGCCAGGTCTGCCAGGAGAACCAGCGAGCCTCGCTTCGCGTGGAGATCACCCCCTGGCCGTTCCCACAGAGGCCCTGGTCCCGCCTGCACGTGGACTTCGCGGGACCCTTCAAGGGCCAGTACTTCCTGGTGGTACTGGACGCCTTCTCCAAGTGGGTGGAGGCACTGCCAGTCACCACTCCATCGGCAAGCGCGACCATTGCGGCGCTGCGGCAGGTCTTCGCGGCGCAGGGATTGCCGGACATCATTGTGTCCGACAATGGTCCCGCTTTCGCCAGCGCCGAGTACCTCGAGTGGCTGCAGAGAAATGGGATCCGCCGGATGCTGGTTCCGCCGTACCACCCTGCTTCCAATAGTGCAGCCGAGCGGGTGGTACAGACCATCAAGGACAAGCTGAAGAAGAGCCAGACCGGGGATTTCCGGACTCAGGTGGCCCGGGTACTGTTCCAGTACCGGACCAGAACCCATGAGGTCACTGGCCGTGCCCCCTGCGAGCTTCTGCTGGGCCGGATGGTCAAGACACCCTTGGACGTCTTGCATCCAGACCTCCGGTCCACGGCGCTCCTGAAGCAGCTGAAGCAGAAGATGGCTGCTGACCGAGGGTGCCGTCCCGGGCCTTTGCCGGAGCCGGGAGCGTCGGTCTACGCCAGGAACTTTCGTCCTGGCCCACCCTGGTCTGCCGGACATGTGGTTTCGCCAGCGAGCGCCTCGTCGCTACTCGTCCGCATGCCCGACGGGACCACCTGGCACCGGCACGCCGACCATGTCAGGCCTTGCCTCGGGACCGGGCTTCTACCCTCGGCCGTCGCTTCAGAGGACCAGCCTGCAGGGGGACCAACGCCAGCACCAGTCTCGGCCAGTGGAGCACCCTCCCACCACGGAGGCGACAAGCGTCGCCACACCTGTGGCACCAGTTGGACCGGTGCCACTCACAAATCTGGTCCCTGCGGCTTCACCGGGTGGAGCGCGACCGGTACTGGCAGCGCCCGGCGTTGCCACACCTGGCCCGTCGACACCAGTGACCAGGCGGAGTACGCGGCAGCGAAGGCCACCTGACCGCTACTCGCCGGGGTAGCCTTCGTCGTCGACCGGCCAGGACTTTGCACGACCAGACGCCGAGTGGGTGTCGGCCGTGTGCGTTATGTATTTTGTTTTTTCTTAGAAAAACAAACTGGGGGGAAGGGATGTCACCAGTTGGTAGCGCCCCCTCCAGTCCGCCCGTGCGAATAAACGCCGCGGCGCACACGCCGCCCGGTCAGTCATCGTCCACCCTCACAACCAGGCTGCGAGTCGTCTCTTCTCGGCGGCTGCTTCGGCCCCCTTCGTCCACGTTCTAGAAGGATCGTGACAGTAGCCGTATAAATGTTTTTAAATAAAACAACAACTTGAAACCGTAGAACAGCCTAAATGAGGTACGTCCAGTATACCATAGAAATCTAGCCGTACCAAAATATTAGGAGAACTCTAAAAATCCCAGAGGCACTTAATCTTTCTAAACAAAATCACAGGTATCACAAAGAAAGTCGAAATCGCTGTTAGATTTTTTTTTTAAGTTTCGGAAGATTTAATTTATTTGTACGAGGATGGAGTTCGCGTTTAATATACATTCGCGTTTAATATACATAATACATTTAAGTCTTTTCCCGTCAGAGTAGAGTACTTGATTTCAACAACGCGCTTCTTCGTAAGAAAAGAATGACACATTCAAAATGGTGTCTCTCGTACATGTCTAAATATAAAAATGGCCACCATGGCATAGCGCATAATAGGAGTAACATTGCCAAAAATCTGCCTGGTTATTCCTTGCAACAAAACAGGATACACCACTACAATTCTAGGTAACATATCAGTATAGGCAGGCGAATAGCCTTGAACGAAATAAAACAATAATAAACTGCAATTTGCAGTTGATTATTGGCAGGCGATAATTAGGAAAAAAAAACAAATGTTTACGCGATTTTATCAGTTTGTAAACCTTGTGTGTCCGAGGTCTATGAACGAAGGTGTGCAAACTCACGCAACCTACCCACGAATTCGGAACAAAATAATGTCAGTAATTTAATTAACATTTAATTATATTTTTTCATTGCGTATGAACACGTTTTGCTCGAATAAATAGAAGAGAAGATACGACTAGTGCTTTATTTTTGACGTGAGTGGATCACCGAATGACTACTGAAACTGAACCAGGCCAGGTTTGTTGTCTCACAGTCTCCTCAACACCGTCGGTTAAATAGAAAATATATAAGATGCATACTGAAGGTGCACGTCGAGGGATAACACGAAAAATGTCTCGTGGGGTCGTGTAGGAGGGCAATGAGAGCGATTATATTTTAGGAATCTAGGATTGTATATATCTTAAGGTGGGGGAGTAAAAATGAAGAAGCAACTGAAAGTAAAGTGTTAAATGCTTCTGCCAGCTTCAATTCGCATCATTTATTTACGAAAATCCTCAGGAGGGGTTCCTGAGGATTTTAGGTTGTTTTGGGGCACAATAAACATTGATTGACTGATTGATTGATTAATTGGTTTATTGATTGATTGATTGATTGGTTGAATAATGGATTGGTGTATCAATTAATGGGAAGGTTGGATTGATGTATTGATGTATAGATTTCTGTATTGCTAGATTTTTGGATTGATTTGTTCAATGATAATTTGATGGGTTTCAAGAATGGTGATTGACTTACTACTTGTTTGATTGATATATTTATATATGTATTTATTTATTTATGAACCAATGGCACCGAAGGCGCTATTCGGTTGTTCTCACGAAACAAAACAAAAGACAGATATAGCTCAGAATCCGCAATAGCACAGTTTTTTTATGGCTTCAAAAGATAGGTCCAGCCAAAACATATCGCTTTTGTCATTTAATTTAGAGCAGATGTAGCCTGATTCATGTCCCAGGACAACACAGTCTTCTCAGCCACCTCCAAAAGCTTGAGTGACGATGATGATATCTACCACTGCTGGGTTTTTAAAGACCTTGAATCAAGGGTTAGACATATAATGCTCCCGAACAGAACGAACCGCTAAAGGCACTCAAAAACTCCTGACATCCTTTTCCTTTTCTTAAACCGAGGCTGACAGCAGATGTACATAAACCAGCTGGTGCAGCTCTGGCATAAAGAGTGAAACTGAGGGAGAGGATGAGATGAGTGCACTGGGGTACTTCAGAGCGCGAAGCCTCGATTGGAAGAATTAGTGGGTAGACGGAAAGACTAGCTGCCTTCCTATCTACCTACCGTCTCCCTCCAATCAAAGCGAACAAAAGATTTGTCTGCACCTTGCGCAGCGTCTGGCGTTCGGATGCCGGCTTTTGGCATTCTAACGCTTTCGAGCTGTGAGAAGGGACCAAGGCAGCTAAACTTTGAGTCTCCCCCCTAACCTTCGAATCAGGGCTCGACCCTCTGACGTCCCCCTTACGCTCTCATCTGCTTCTTTGTGTTATTTTTTCTTTGTATACGTACGGATACCGAGCAAACTTGGGGTCTCTTAAAAAAATAGCCTCGATATTTCTTGACAGTGATGAGCAAAGATGAGTGAGAGTATTTCTGTAAGTGATGACCATGGAAAAGACGTTTCTCTTGACTCACTGTAGTAGTTTATCCGATGCACTTTGAAGAACGACGAACGTCGAAGTTGATCTCCCAAAGAAGGACGTTCCCATCGTTGTCATAGATGCAAGGATCCCTAAAACTGCGCCAATTTATCCAGACGACAGGAAAAAGGCAATACTACTCAACTGCCTTGGAGTGGAGGGTCAGCGAGTATACCGTTCTCTACCTGCTACCACACAAGACCGCCAACCATCGACTTCTGCTGACAGTGCTTCCACTACTCAGGAATTCGACGACACAGTACATACGCTGAGCAAATTCTTCACGCCAGCCGTCAACAAGACCGTCGAACGGTATCGTTTCCGTCAAAGGGCACAAATACCGGGAGAAACGGTCGAAGAGTATGTCGCGACATTACGGAGCCTGGCCAAGACGTGCAAGTTTGGAGGGCTCGCGGAAGATTTAACATGTGACCAGTTAGTATAGAAAACCAGCAGCAAGGAAGTGCGAGAGAGGCTTTTGCTCAAGCCAGAATTAGCACTGGACACAGCACTCGTCATTGCTAGACAAGTGGAACAAGCTCTGCGCGAGTCTAAGCTACTCAACGAAGACAAGAAAGTCGCAACCACTTCTGATGTTGCAGCTCTTACAAGAACTACTGCAAATTCTCCAAAACAAGGTCAGAGGTGCTACGGATGCGGATCTTTGGCTCACCTAGCTGACAATACTTCATGCCCTGCGCGAACGAAGATATGCAAAAAATGTGGTACACACGGTCATTTCGCGTCGGTATGCAGGAAATCTACCACAGCAAAGACCACGTCTTCCATCAAGGCCAGAGGGCTAATGAACATCAAAGGACTTCCGGACACCTTGTACTGCGAGGTGGTCGTCGCTGGAGTACCGGACAAATTGCAAGTGAACACAGAATCGCCAGTTTCCATCATATCTTCGGCGATATACAATACACATTTTCGACATATCAAGCTCGAGCATTCTAACCTGAAACTTAGGAATTACTCCAATGGGTTGATCAAGGTAGAGGGTATGTTCAAGGCTGAAATATCGTTTGGTGCAAGACGAACTACCTGCACATTTCATGTCACGTCAGGCAAACCAGTGGCTGGATTAGACACCCTTCGAGGCTTGCAGATGACAGTAGACATCGAAAAACATTCGTGTCACCAACTATCTACGGGAAACCAACAAAATCCTGAGCGGTTTAAAGAAAAGTTTCCACTACTCTTTTCAAACGATTTGGGACTCGTGAAAGACTTTGTCCACAGAGTCAAAACACGAGCCACGGTTACGCCGGTGCAACAAAAACTTCTTCGTCTTCCACTGACAGCACGAGACAAGGTATCTCATGAATTACGGAAGTTAGAGTTTACAGGCGTGATCGAGAAGATCGACGCATCAGAATGGGTTTCTTCAATCGTCGTGGCTTGGAAGAAAACGGGAGAAATTCGACTCTGCGTGGACTTACGGAAACCAAACCAGGCAGAAGTCATTGACAGTCATCCACTTCCACATCCAGAGGATATCTTTCTTCAACTGACTGGGATGACAGTGTTCTCCAAACCTGACCTCTCATCGGCCTATCACCAAATGGAGTTGGCCGAGGAGAGCAGAGATCTAACTGCGTTTATAACGCACGATGGACTCTTTCGATTCAAGAGAGTTTGCTTCGGCCTAGCTTCGGCAGTAGCAGCTTTTCAGAAGATGCTGTCGACGGTGCTGAAGGGATGCCGTGGCACCGTCCACTACCTAGATGATATTCTCGTTGCAGGAATATCACAAAAAGAACACGACGAGAATTTGCAGCAAGTCCTCGCACGCTTACAAAAGAGCGGCATGAAACTCAACAGTAAGAAGTGCATCTTTTCGGTCACAGAATTACAATATCTGGGACATTATCTATCCAGAGAGGGCATCAAGCCAGCTGACGGAACGCTGGATGCCATCAGTAAGGCACCGTCCCCTACAGACGTTAAGTCCTTACAATCCTTTAGTGGACTTGCGTCATACTACTTAAAGTTTGTACCACATTACGCAACAATTGTTGATCCACTTTGTGCTCTACTACGGAAAGGAGTCGAGTTTACGTGGACTGCTGAACAAGCACAGGCATTTGAGAAGGTCAAGAACCTAATCAAGAACTGTGCCACACTAGCCACCTTCGACCCTACCCTACAAACAATCGTGACAACTGATGCCTCCAGTTACGGACTAGGAGCGGTTTTACAGCAACGGCATCCAGAGGTCATCAGGACGGTTGCGTTTGCCTCACGGACGTTATCTGAGACGGAACGAAGATACTCAGTCGGTGAGCGAGAAGCCTTGGCTTGCCTGTGGGCTTGCGAGAGATGGAGCACATTCCTATTAGGAGGGCATTTTATATGGCGTACGGACCATCAGGCCCTTGTTACATTACTTTCCACGCAAGGATCAGGAAGACAACCCATGCGCATCGCCCGCTGGTCTGCAAGGTTACTTCAATTCAACTACGAAGTGCAATACAGGCGGGGCGACCAGAATGTGGTTGCAGACGCTCTTTCAAGGCTTCCAGTCACAACCATACATGAGGAGTCAAGTGATCACGAAGACGCTGAAATTATATGCGCAGTTCGAGCACACCTCAGAAGCATTACCCTGGATGAGCTCCAGAGAGAGACTACGGAAGATCAAACACTGACCAAGGTAGTAGAGAGCATAAATTCAGCAAAGACCCACGTTTTGCACGCGGAAGCTACCTTGATCCCTTACCACAAGATTCAAGAAGAAATTTGTGTCGTACATGGACTACTTCTTTGTAACCAGAATATCGTACCACCGACAACACTGCGACGTCGGATCATGGACATAGCACATGAATCCCATTCTGGGATTGTCAGAACAAAACAGAGACTGCGAGAGCACTACTGGTGTCCTCAAATGGATGTAGAGGTCAATGATTACATCACCAACTGCAGTGTCTGTCAGACACATGACAAAACAGCAAAAACCGCACCGGCTCCCATGCAACCAGTTCGCTACCCCGAGGGTGCGTGGAAGCAGATGGGAATCGATTTCGTCGGACCTTTCACGAGTTTTTCTGGAAACTGCAGATACGCCATCACCGCAATAGATTACTACAGCAAGTGGCCAGAGGTTAGGTTCTGCTCACACCCAACAATTGATGCAGTAATAAGCTTCCTGCAAGGAATCTTCAGCAGGGAAGGTTACCCGGAAGTTCTGGTATCGGACCACGGTTCACAATTCATGTCTTTAGAATTTAAGACATTTCTTCAAGACAGAGGCATCACTCACGCAACATCGTCCATATATTATCCACAGGCAAATGGACAGGTGGAACGTTTTAACAGAGTGCTAAAGGATTACATCAAAAGCATTTTGTTGAAAAAGGGCGACATAAAACTTGACCTGGTGGACTTCCTGGGGATTTACCGCTGTACACCTCAAGCAGCAACTAATCTGTCCCCGTCAGTGCTGTTACACGGACGACCAATGCGCACGAGACTCGACATCATGGGACTACCCCATCCAGACATTACACAAAATACTTGGGAGGCGATAAAGAACCTTCGCAGGAGGGTGGAAAGATACCAAAGCAACTTCAAAAAATATGCTGACAAACGCAAGGTGGTCAAGACTCCGAATTTTATGTGAGGGGACTACGTGAGCGTCCGACTGCCTGGACATACAACAAAGGGCACTCCATCGTTTAGTGCCCCAGTCAGAATACAAAAAGCACTCGGACCCGCAACGTTTCGAACAGAAGACGGACACTGTTGGAACGCCTCAAAGTTATCTAGAACGGTTGCTCCAACAGATCCCGGCACAGCACTAGAGGTGCCAACTACCGAATCCTCCGTCAGGTCCAGACCCAAGAGGAACGCACGGCCTCCTGATCGTTACTATCCATAACAGTCTTTTTACTAGTGGGGGAGTATGTCATGTTGGCCGAAGAAGAAGAAGTGGGAACGGGAGCTGACGGGGAAAAGAGGAGGAAGAAGATGGAATGGAATAAAGATGGACGTCACGCACAGGGACTAGCAACAGTGCATGCCTTTCTGTTTTTTCTACAATACTACACACATAACCAGGGAATTGTCCGCTTTCTAGCAGAGAAGTGTAAACTAATAATCCTGATTCCCTAAACTAGATGAACGATTTAAAGTGACGAAACAATTCACTTTGTCGCTTTGGATTTTAAAACTGGTCAGGTTGCACAAAGCCCTATAGAGGCAACTGCCAAAGACATAACCACGGAAGTGGAAGGCACGAACTCTGTATCTGAGAGAAGTTATTGCGCTGGCATGCTAACGGCACTGCAAACGGCAACCCAGCAAACCTCTTTAGGATACTCAGGCACTACTCGGAACGTATTTGAAGGAGCATTAAAATAATATTCAGTAGGCAAAAACTTTAAAAAAAGTACAAGCGTTTTAAAATATAATCGGATTTCTTTTTCGTAAATACTGGAAAAGCTGAGAATCACGTCATAAAGTCATACTTGAGAAATAATATCTTAAAGTTAGATCAGTCTCGCTGAAAATTGCATCTCGCGGTTACCGTTGTAGTGGTACTTTGGAACCTATACAGATGACCTCCTCTAGGAACCCTATTTTCTTTTAGTTTAGTTTCCTCTTCCAATACGCAGCAGGATCGGAATATCGGGCCAGCTAGTTCTGGACAAACTATGGAAACAAAGAGGGCTCACGCCTTCTTGGAATGGCCCCTTTAGCTTCTGAATGTTTGTTGCCAGGCCTATCTCATGACGTCTTGCGGCATATGATTGCGTAGGGGTCTGCTTCGCATAGCCCGAGAGCTGCTGTGATTTTTCTTTTTGTTTGGGTTGGCCATTTCTTCATATGTTGACGTGTGAAATCGAGGCACGTGTTATGGCATATTCTTGAAGTGATATTGCTGTGCAACTTGCAGACGTTTATGCCCAAGTAGAAGTCACGAGAAACACAATATAATTTTTCGTGGTTATACACAACTTGTACGCTTGGTGAGGCAGCGAGTGCGTAATGTTATTTAAGCAATCACTTTCCTTTGACGTTGGCATTGACGTCATTTTTTGTTGGCAACAGTTTTACAAATACCTGCTGGCTTTTTATTTTCACTTTCGTCAATTTTTTTTTGCTGCGTATGGGATTGAACTGCCGTATGTGGCCTTGTGTTTTCGCATGCAGGCAATGCCGAAGAAACGCTATTATAATGTTCATTCTTTGAGATCAGCCAGAACAGACGAGAAAGCTTTACTGTCCAGAAAATGCAGTCTGGAAAACATCGAAGCGCTGCTCTTTAGCTTGGAGGCGGCGCCCACAACCTCGACTCCACATTCAGGCAGGAAAGCGAAGCCTCTTCAGATGGAATGCCCCGTTGAGCGACTATACCAACTTTGGGATGAAGGCAGGTATTTGTTTGAATGTTATAAATTAATCGGTGATGCGACATTCAAAGTTGTCTGCGAGTAACTGAGCATCACCTGTTCAGACGCGTTTAAGAGGCCACAGTTACACTGCTCATATTTTATAAAAAAAGGGTATTCCCTGCAGACAGGCTTACAGAATTATCTTCGGAAACGTCTCAAATAGTTCGAGGCACCTTTGCTTTGCACATGTATATGCTTTGAGCACGTCTGAACAAAGTTTTTGTCTGACCAACCCTACATGACCAATGTGACACAATGTGGCACCAGGAATAAACACGCCTCAGTTAGTGTCTGCAAATTGTTTTTTGTAAGATATATTATTTCACCCCGGCATTAGACAATTCACTTTAAACACTAGTCGTATTCAAGGAAGCGAAGAAGTGCCAGAATCGGTTCTGTAATATTTTTCGCCGGGCGTGCTATATCACGGAGTTACCTTTTATAGATTCTTGCCATTTTTATCTTCATCCCTCTCAGCATATTCGTTAAGCCTGAATAGTGCTTTCAGCCCTTTGTTTTTCAAGCCTTCTTAGAACACTGTCCGTTTTTTCCCCGTCTGCAGGTTCATGATTACAGTTATCTTTTTGGTAAAATTTACATCTAATAAGTTTTGTTTTTAAATGCCGTCTTTTTAGTTTTCTTAATATTCGTTATTGTTCGAATTTTTTCTGAAACGACGTATGTGCGTTTTTTCTATACGTTTGGACCTTAACTGTGCAAGATGGAGGCCGCTGGACGTTCGTAACGAGGGAAGAAAAGTAGAGCACCCGCCAATGTACTGCTCTTGCAGCGGTCAAAAACGTTCAGAAACGTAACAGCATTGGTTCAGTGACTGCAGCAATTCCACCCACCGCACAAAGATGTGCGACTATTTACATTTTTTTTAAATTTTTGTGTGAATATTGTTTACCTCAAGTACGGGGCTTTAGCAGGTGTAGGGTATAGGAGAACGCTCAAACATACAATATCAGGACTGCAATACAGTACACAATGCAGGGACTGAAATTGCATAAACATTTAACTTATTATCTAGCACTGAATAAAAATATTTCGCAGCACTCAACATCAAATACTAAGCAAAAATATTAGAACTACTATTTATCAGTCCAAATCGCACATATTCAGAAGGGCGCTTTTAAATTCATCTAACCAGTCCGATGACAAACTATTTCGTGCGAGATTAGTCCAATCTTTTACAGTTCTAGTGAAAAAAAATATGAGCGTCAATATTACAATTGGGCACTTCAAACTGATTAGTGCTAACGTTTCTGAGTGCTCTCGATACGCGATGTGTTAATGTAGAATCCGGGTCAATATTATAAAGGTGATCAGAAAACATAAAGATAAACTTTAGTCGAGCAATTTTTCGACGAACAGAAAGTAAGGGAAGATTAAGGCTCTTCAGCCTATCTGTGACAGAATCAAATCGCTTGTATTTGGGTAGAATAAATTGCACCTCCTTCCTTTGAACATTTTCGAGTTCATCAATTTTATTTTTTATAAGGGTTGCTTACCGATCCAGCGCACTCCAAGGTAGGCCTAATATAAGTTTAGTAGGCAATTAACTTCGCTTTAAGCGAAGCAATCTTCAGATTTCGTCCTAAAAACCAACGTTTTTTTTATTGCTTTGTGACTTATTTCATTTATCTGTTTACTCCAACTTAAATATTGCAAACTTTTACAATAAAAAAAAAAAAAACTGAACAAAGTCCACTCGAGTAAGTATATATGATTCATGTATGTATACTTTCTTCTTTTCCTTCTACTTTGTTTCACACATCCTTCACTGTCTCAGGCTTTAAACATCATGCTCTATATGCGCCTTTTTTCTCTGAAAATGGAAATTAAGAGGGGGATGTTGATTATGCAACGGCGATACTTACAGGCCGATATATATCAAATACACAAATTACCATTTTTAAAACCAAAAACGTCTCTACGTCCAGTCGATATGAGAGCATGAAGTAGAGGTTCAACCAAAATGTCATGGTCGGTAATTTTTAGTATTTCAGCGTAGTTTCCCGTTTCTTGGAAATTTTATTTCTCGTTCAATTTAAGATTGGCTTGAGCTACCAAACAATATTGCCATCTCGACACCTGTTGAAAATTTTATTACTGCTGTGGAAATGTTACTTACCTGAGTTTTTCCTTTTTCTGATTATATATGACAGTACTTTTTGTCGTGCGGTGTATCCGCTCCTACTAAGGCTCCTTGAGTGGAGCCAGTAGTATTTCCAAATAAATAAATAAATAAATAAGAACAAATGTCTGGATTTAAAGCATTGTCCTTCAGGCGGTACACGCAAGCAGGGGCGGATTTATGGATCAGGCCTGGGGGGGGGGGGGCAGTAGGCCTTCGGCGGGGGGGGGGAGGGGAGTCGGGAGTCTGCTGAGATATGACGCGGTTCAAACGTTGCCCAGGTCTATTTTGTTGACCAAATATTTGCTATGTCGCCAAAAACTAAACTTCTGGCTGGTGTATATCAATGATTTTATTTAAAAAAAAGTTGACCTTTGGGAGCTCAGGGGGGGGCGGTCGCCCCCCCCCCACCCCCCCCCCCCTAAATCCGCCCCTGCACGCAAGAGGGTTTAACATTTAAAGAAAATGAGAGAATTCAATTATATCCCTTTTCCCGAATTCAAATAAAACCGCATATATGTTTGCAACACTTGTTAAGGCTTTAAACAAACAAAAAACAAAACAAAAATTGGAACAACTTCTTCGAACGTAAATTAATTGAACGGCTCAGAGAATAACAAAACACGCAATTTCTGAATTTAAGAACCTAATTGAGATGGCGTCGGATACATTAGAGAGATAATCTTTTGTGTGGCATTGCTCGCTGCCTTTTTGACATTGGTGATTTAAAATATGCCCAGCAATTTTTTAATGTACATTTATATCTAAGCAACTTTGTTTAAAAATTTACTTACTCGATTTTTCTTTTTGTTTTGCCAATTATTCACCCTTCAAAGATTTGAGTGCGGTACATTATATTTAAACTACAGGTATACTTACTCAGCAATGTCGACCAGATAGCCACGAAAGCAAAGTTGGATGAACCCATCACGACCGTTTATTAAAAGTTATATCTTTCTGCTTATGTCGAAGAATGCCTCTATATATATATATACAATATCTTTATTGATTTTGTTTTATTCTGCACTGTAGTGGGGAGCATAGTGGATCTTAATATTCTACAGCTGCAAGGCATTTGCTACGAAGCCAACGCCATTAGTTGAGGTACAAATAAAAGTTAAAAACGCACGTGGAATTCGGTTGATAAATCAAACGCCGTGGGGCAGGCTTAAAGGTCGTGGGGTCGACTTCTACAACCTTCTGCTTCGAGTAAGCTTTGTGTTGGAACCACAGATGCTTTTGTTTTTCTAACCGCTGACGGCGGAGCTCTCCATGCAGACCACCCACTGCCATCCGTGGCTTTCAGAACAACAAAGATCGTCCAGGGCGATTTCTTTTTCCGCAACTCTTAAGATATGGGAGTGGACGGGGGTATCCTCCGTTTCACATTGGAAAGTTTTAGGGAACCGCTTTTGTCCATCCGATGAGGTACGATGGGCCGTCCGGTACGAATTGCGCGTAGGCGAGTGTTCTGTGGTAGCGCATGCGCAGTTCGTGCCGGAGTGACCATCGCACCGTATCCGATGTGCAAAAGCGGTTCCCTAAAACTCCCTGCCTACAATACGATGGAGAGAGTCATGCAGCACCAAATGTGCACCACCGCAGCGTGCATCGTCTATACATTTTGTGTTTTATTATCATTACCAGCTAAACCAATTACGCACGGAGATAGCGGCATGATCCAGCGATCTATTTGTGCACGAATGACCAAGCCGCGATAACGAACCCACAAAAACGAGTAGCGCAGGACGATGCACTTTTGGCGCGGTTCGTTCGTCTTTGTGGAAGCATAGCATAATCTGCGGTCAAAAGCAACGGGTTCAGTGCCGCGTCTTTTCTCCGCATTCCATACGCGATTGTTGGTGTCCAACATATGTGAGCAAGCTCTGTGAAGGATATTGTGTTTACAAAACACGCACATTTTTATGGACATAAAGTTATTTGATGTCTGAATGCCTCCAACCTTTTACAAATTTATCGCAATGTACTTTTTGATACAAGACTCTGCGCAGTCGGAACTTGACCCCGCATCCTGAGATCTCTCTTTTGAGCGGCCTTAGCTATCATTTGTTTATTAAAAACGTAACGTCCTTGTTTTAGAGTCATCGAATTCTGAGTCGATAACGAAATCAATCGTCTCAGGGTCGATAATCGCTCAAACTTGTAAAAAGCAGCACTTCGAAAAAAAAAACACAGACGTGCGGAAGCGTACGCACGAAGAAATAGAACGCAAAACAAACCATTCTCTAATTGAGAAAGGAAAATCAGGCTATATTCAGCCGCACACGCAGTTAAAGGTTGCATACGCCATAATGCGCGATCTTGATGGACGTAGATTTACCGTTTTGGAACAAAGAAGATACACACCTTAACAGAAGACGCGTAAAAATACATGCCATCCAGAAGTAACACTATACAATAAAATATTATTTTTGATCATAGGCTCATAAATTGCGCTAAATGAAAAAAAAACTGACAGCCCTCTTTGGAAGGGCAAGCGAAAAACGTATACTGAAACAACACGGGGTATAGGGCTTTTTGTTTTAGTTCTGTTCAGCTATCTTCGGTTCAGTGAATATTTCGGCGACTACACCACCAAAGCGTGCACCGAGGTGGGTCTGCGTTTCTTCGACGTTCTTCGACGTAGCGCCCCCTAGGTCCGTGCAGTCGAAGTAAGCTCGGAACATTATCTGGCATCGTTTCTCTTGCGAATAACGAGGAGTATCATCACCTAAATGTGTTTCTCACACTGTGGTTCAAACGCAGCTGGGTCGATTACGATTCTAACTTGTAAGAAGCAACACTTCGAAAACAAACACACTCGTGCCCAAGCGCATCCCACGAAGAAATTCAACACAAAAATAAAAAGTTCTTTAAGGGTTCAGAAATGAAACAGGCTATATTCACCTGCGCAGGCAGTGAAAGGCGGCACCAACACGTGACCGCAGAAACAACAAATTGGTCTGTGCATAGGCGTACCATGCTGCGTAAATTCCCGTAGAGTTAGGTGCGGGAGGTACAACAAATGAGAGGGGGGGGGGGGGGGGGTTAACGCTTGCCCTAGTCGCGCTGTTGTGTCGCGGGAACTGCCCGTGCCGCAGAGGACGCGAGCTCGGCCTCTTGATCGTTGTTCAGAGCGATGAGCGAAGATTGTGGAATCACGGCTGCTGGAGCGGGGTCTATCGCCGTTTTAATCAAAGGAGCGTGTCGCGTTGAAGTGATCACACGAGAAAGCCACCAGATAAGAATTTCCTGCAGAAACAACTATTGGTTGTCTATGAATTGCGCTAGCAATCGTCCAGGAAAACCACAAGTACAACGTATAAGACGACGTCGAGGACGACGTCCTAGGAGACAACATCAAAGACGACGTCAATGACGCCCTCTAGGACAATCTCAAGGACGACCCCTAGGACGAGCTCAATGACGATGTCTAGGGCGACATCGAGGACGACGTCTAAAACGACCTTTAAGGCGATCTTTAGGACGACTTCTATGGTGACCTCTAGGACGACTTCAAGAACGACCTCTAAGACGACCTTAAGGAAGATTTCAAGGACGACGTCTGGGATGACATCTACGAGGACCCCAAGGACTACCTCAAGGACGAGGTCGAGAACGACGTCAAGTTCGTCACGTCCTTCGAAGAGGGTTCGAATGTGAAGGAGTGTGAGAACGTGAGCTTATATGGTCTACTGCGGTTACCTACAGTGCATTAGGAGGCCAGAAAGTCCAAGAGCTTCGGGGGAGCGGTTGTAGCCAAAAAATGCTATACCATTAAAAGGACGCGCGTGCGCACTGCGGGGTTATCGGCAGTAGGAACTGCGTGCCGTCAGGGATCGCTCCAATAGAAGTCGGTCGGCGTACCGCTGTTATCTGCGTGACGTTCCTTCCTTGACCAAGTTTTCGCGACATCGATCTCTCAACTTTGCACTCCCTTCCAAGCACGGAGAAGGACGTACTTCGACGTCAAAATATAGGCACTAGACTGTAATTAATTAAACTGCATGGCTGCACAAATGAAAGGCAGGTCCCACTTACATGTTTTTATGTACATGAACCTCGAGCAAAGAAACACTTCCTTCATTAGGCTCATCGCGAACATTTTGAAGCACTATATGTCGAAATTATTTTTTTCAATTAATTTAGTAATCATAATACAGAATGCACAACCATTAGTTCCTGTTCTCTGAAACCCCATCCGCTGTTTCCAGTGGATGGGGTTCTACGTTCTCTGATTCCATCTGTATTTTTACATAATACATGACGTCTTTTTGCAGACACATACGAGAGAATTTCACAAATACAGAATTTCTTCCATTACATGTCATTTATGACAGACGGTCGAAGTCCTTATAAATATTGAATAAAAGATCGCTTGTTCACGTTTTATAAAAAAATAAATATATCTATGCGATATGTAAACTCTTCAAGTTGAGCGCCTTTATAATTTGTGACCGGTTTTGCTAATTTAAGGCAGATTTCTAACATTTTCTATGAAACTATATCCGCCTTTTTTAAAACAAGAAGCATCATGCTTACATTGTTATTGTTGCTGTGGGCTTCCCTGAAGTAAGAACTTACCCACATAAACCCCCCTTCAAAAACGACACATCCATCGTTCAAAAATAGTTTTGATGTAGATATTTTAGTGTCTTCTACAAATGCTTCTTCCCGAGATGAGGCACAACTTCAATATCGGACGTACACACACATCCTCTCCAACTCTGTGTGTCTTCTACATGATGGAGAAAACAGCTCAGGAAACACGGACTACGAAGAGGAACAAACACGAAAGGACAATGCTGAACAGCATTGTCCTGTCGTGTTTGTTCCTCTTCATAGTCCGTGTTTCCTGAGCTGTTTTCCCCATCATGTATTTCGTCAACCAACTGGCCCAGTTTTCCACCTTATCTGTGTGTCTTTTTGTCCGTTTTTTTAATTTTTGTTTTGTCTGGGGTGGTGATTCACAAGGTCGGCGTGCGTTTTAGTTAATTTGTATTTGATTGTCATACTGCAAAGGCCTTCAGGATTCTGGTAAGTACGACAATAATAGATGTTGCAGTGAATAGAGTTGAGACCAAGAACGGTGGCTTGATTTTTGGTTTTGAGATGTAAAGTGTCTGCACGACTTGCCTCCGTGAGATGTCGTTTCGTGTCATTTTCCTGTTGGTACGTTACTCAGGCGCCGTTGCTGAAGCTGCGAGCCTCCTCTCAACTCAATTCACCAAATCGCCTTCTAAAAACTAAGGTTGTGCTCCCGTGAGCCCAGCGCAGTGTTTGTGGTATTGCGAAAATTACTGCATCCCTTTTCCAATGAGGCGCGTTTTTGCGGCGATGTTAGGAACATCTATACAGCCATGTAGTGCTCATGGAAAACATTACCACCACTCACCTAATACCACGTTCATCCACCTTCGGCACGCAAAATATCTGCAACTAAACTTGGCGTGGATCATACATGCACTGGGTAAGTGTTTTCAGTAAGATTGTATCAGATATGTAACCACAGGTCGCGCAATTCCTCTAGATTACGAGAAGGGGATTTGAGAGCTCCGAGCTGGCGCCTTATTACGTCCCAGATGTGCTCAACCGGACACAGGTCTGACGAGTTATATGGTCAGGACATCAACTAGTATTTATCATCATGCTCTTCCATCTACTGTAGCGCAATTATGACCTAGTGACATAGAGCGTTGTTCTGTTGGAGGATACCCATTCCGGTGAGGAAGAAGAGCAACCAATGAGCGCAATCGGTCAGCAGTAATCTTGACACCACGACGTGAGCATGGTCAAAGTCGCTTGAGTCAGCAACCTTTCACATTACACGGACACGGAAAAAAAAAACGATGCGTCTCTAATACTGGCTGGGGTTAGTCACCATCCGCATCAGAAGGTGAGAGATATCGCAGGTGAGAGCGTCAGCTTGGCGCGCACATTCCCACAAGTTACGGTTGCTATAATGCTTTGGCAGATCAGTGCATAGTAGCTGCATAAGCGATATAGCAGTGTGCTATAATATACTTTGATTTCATTGCATTTGGTATAATGTGCTGCAGTATACTATAATTCAAAATTAGGTTTTACTAACTCAAAAAACAAACTGAGAGAGGTACGATAAACCAGTTTGTGCACCTAGGTTATCCTCTAATGTGGACACTAAGTGGATGGATAAATTTAGCCTTCGATTTAGTAATGAACTAAACTTGATTATCGAACATTTTATTTACCATTGTTATGGCATCTTGCAATATAAAAATAAGGAGTCCTTTGTTAATCCACAGTAGAGTCACAGAGGTAGCTGCGACACGACATGGAGAAGTTTTTGCGCATCGGCGTCACGTTCACACACCCTCTACGGTACGTGAAGAAGAGCGATCGGAATAACATAGACACCTGTTTTGATACGAATGCTTTTATTTTGCTTCATTTTGTTGCAAACGCTTTCGTTTCTCTTTTTGTTCCGTAGCCCATGGAAGGGCGTCTCCCGACATGTGCTCTTGGCGTTGACGGTGCTATGACGGCATGTTGTTATCGGCTATTTTACAGCGACAGCTGTTCTGGGCTCTTCCCACCACTGGAAATAACGTTCGTTGTTCATGTAGTTGTAGTTGTTGTAGCTGTCGATATTGTAGTTGGCGTTGTAGGGTGTTCGTCGTCGATGTTGCCGAATTCTTGAAAAAACCTCCCGCCGCAGGTGTGAGTCGAATCAAGGTACGCTGCGTGCAAAGCGGAGACGTTACCACTGAACTACACCACAGGTTCCTTTTTAGTGCACTGAGCTACGCCACAGCGTTAACAACCCGTTGTGTATTTAGGGTTTTTATATACCCCGTTTACTCTCAAGCTTAGACTAGAGGCTCCGCCTTCAGCGCGAGCTAGCTGGCTGCCGGAGTGCTTTGGTTGAGCGTGCCTGCGCGTTCACACTTGTGTTAGCAAGGGCAGCAAGTTCGCGTTGAAGGCCGAGCTTCAAGACTCAGATCGAGAGTTAACGGAGTGTACGCCTTTTCTTCAAGGGTGCAGCCATCTTGAATGTCGTCACTTCTTTATGTGCGGTAAAACATCGTTGTGATCTCTCCACGCCGCTGGAAGGTGTTTACGGAAGATGCGCGATTGTAACAATTCTAGTTCAGCCTCACGTATATGCTCTCGGATATTCCAAGTTGAAATGTTTTATTAACTTTTTTTTGTCCTGCATACCAGATACGCAACCCACGTGACTGAGAACGGCAGGAAATAAAAACATGTGTACATAGAATTCCGAGCATGGCACCTCGACTGGTGCCGTACGCGTGCAGGTATCTGCAGCGTGAACGAAATTATAGCTTTTGGCAAGCTTGAAACTGCACGGGCTTTCCCGTATAAGCAGAAACATGGGGGGCGACCAGTGGCCTTGCTTGCAAGCTTCTATGGCAATCGATGCCCACTGCACGTGCTTTCTGGAAAAGAAAAAAAAAAAAGACCGCAGATAACGAAATGCCTTCTGGTACTGTCAATGCAAAGACCTCGTGCCGGAAAGAGCACTTTCACGCCCCCTGGAACGAAACAGAAACTGAAGCGTTCGAAATAGGGTCATATGTCCATTTTATTTTACAGCGATATCTGTTATACGCTCTTCCCAACGACAGGAAATGACGTCCATTCTTGATGTTGTAGTTGTAGTAGGTAGTTGGTGACATTATAGTAGTTTTCGGTGTTCATGTTGTAGTTGATGATGCAGGGGGACCGTCGAACCTGAGTCCACTGCATGCGAAGCGAAATCGTTACCAGTGAGCTACACTACAGCGTTAATAGTCCTTTCTACTTAGTGTTTCTGTATTACGCGAAGACCACTGCACGCGCTCTCCCAAGCAAAACAGTAGCAGATAACAAAACGCCGTCATAGCGCCGTCCATGCCGAGAGCTTGTGCCTGGAAACACGCGTTCACGGGCTGTCACAAAAAAGAAACAAAAGCATTCGGAACAGAACGGAACAAAACAAGTCGTTCGGTAAAAAACAGATGTCTATTTCGTTCAGAACGCTTTTTTTGTCTACGCACCCCGCATTGCGTGAACATCACACCGATGCCTAAAGACTTCACCGAGACATGTCGCAGCTATCGTTGTGATTCTACTGTGGTTTAACACATACCTGCTCAATGTTTTTTTTGTGTTTTTTTTTCGTTTTTTTTTTTTTTAGAATGCGTGCAGTTTTCATCGGGTACTAAAAAAAACAACTCGAGTACAGAGCGGGTTGTTGACGCTGTAGTGTAGCTCTGTGCCGACGCCTCCGCTTCGCACGCAGCTGGCCCATGTTTGATTGCAGCGAGCGACAGGCGATCTTTTTCTGGGATTTGGCAACATCGACGACGGACGTTCTACAGCAAAAACAACGAAAACAACTGTTATAGCAACTACATTACATCAACAACAGAGGTCATTTCCAGTGGAGGGACGAGCCCATTCCAGCTATCGATGTAAGAAAAGCTTAGAAGGTAACACTGTCTAATTCTTCTATTTTGCAGATGTCTTCTAACCAGCCCGTTTTGTGAACACCTCTGTCGAAATTTGACAATCCTCCAGAAATTCTGCACTGTTATATGATTTTTTTAAACAATCCCAAAATGTTTCGGACACATATTGCCAGCTTAACTTTAATTTGTCAGAAACTGAATGGATTGCGGCATCAAAAGGGTAGACAAATTCCCAAATGCTAGGGTGTTTACCACCTATGTCGCCACATTGTCACACCGTTAGCGACAACTCATTTCCCGAGTTTTCATTACACTCGCTTCATGTCCATAGCATGCTATTATCAGTGGGGGGTATCTTCGCTGCGCTGTTGTATTTAGATACAAAAAAGTATAGTGTCTCAAAAAATATTTCTAACACATTTCTTAAAAGATGCGCAGAGTGGGTTTGAAATTTCTTCTTGTTAAATGAATCAAGTCGTTAGAAGGGGGAGTGGTCGCCAAACAGTGCAAAGTGGCTTAAATCATTCCCATTCACAAGGAAGGTAATACATTAGGCATATCAAATGACAGACTGGTTTATTTGCTTGGCTCGTGAAGCAAGGTTTGTTGAAAGATTTTTTTTTTACTCAAATTAGGACGTATTTTAGACATAGCATTTTTTTGGCAGAAATTCAACACTGTTTTTGACGCGGTTATTTAACGGTAACTCGGCACCTCCACAACTTCTAATTTTATTGGGGTTACACCTGGCGTTACGCAAGAATCTGTTTCGGGGTCATTGTTTTTTTTAATAATTGTTAATGATATTAATGATGGTCTGAATTCGAAAGTACGATCGTTTGCAGATGGCTGCGTCGTTTTCACATCTATAACAGACAATGAGAGTCCCATGCGTTGTTGGCTGACCTAAGTCGAATAGAACAATGGTCCAAACTGTGGCAAATGGAGCTCAATGGAAAATTATTTGTCCATATTAGTTTTTCCCGCCAAACCAAGACAAAAATTAAAATTTGTTATAAGTTGACAAGAAATGTTGTACCCAAAAACCAAGTAGTTAAATATCTAGGTGTCACCCTATCAGCTGACTGAACTGGGCACGCTCACATGGACGATGTTATAATAAGGGCCGGCCGAGCACTTGGCGTCTTGGACCGAAGTTTAAAAAGAAGCCCACTAAAACTATTAAGGAGCTTGCCTACCTTAACTATGGACGACCAGTTTTGGAGTACGCCTGCACCGTCTGGGACCCTTAGCAGCAAAACCATGTTGTTGCACTAGAGCGAATTCAGAATCGTGCAGCTGGATTCGTCCTGACGCCGTACGACAGTTTGGAGAGTGTCAGCGGCAGAATTAAAGCGTTCGAATGGTATCAATGGACACAGCGACGAAACAATTTGCGCCTAAGGTTTTTATAGAGTATTTCTTGTGATACAACAGGTATAAATAGTTCATTCTATCTATTACCTTCTACTTACATATCCCCAAAAAAATGACCACATACATAAAATGCGGCTACTTCGTACCAGGACGGAATTGGGCGAAAATTCGTCTTTTGTAAAATCTATTAAGGACTGGAATGCATTGTATTTTGAAATTGTCTGTGCCTTGAATGCGGAACGGCTTTTCTTGTGTTTATTCGCCCACTCAGATAATGGGAGCACCATAATTAAAGAATAAATAATCAAGGCCAATGATATTCAGAAGTTGTGGGCACCCTGGTGGGTCCCAGCCCAGTTGCCCGAGTGCGGGGCACAGGCCGCGAACTTTCCCGCGTGAAGGCGTAATCAAGTCGGCCACGCGCATTTCGCGTGCGCCGCCTTGATAAGGCGGATCAGAGGTGGCGCACAGGCAGTCGGTGGCTGGACTCAAGCGCCGTCGATGCTGCCTAGTTTTCAGTTGTTATTCTTTATCCTCTCCGTTCATGTCCAATTCTAAGTAGTTTCTTGTTGTTGAAACCGCTAGCTCCGTGTGATTCCCCCGAGTCGGGTATGCAGCAAGGCAAACCGACCACAATGGCGCCCCAAATGGTATGCTACCCACTCGCAGGAATTTCACAGGGCTTGGTTTCTTCTTCAGGTAAGCCTTTGTCCCACTCCCCGTGATTCCTACCGTCGTTTCGTGGTTCCGTCACATCCGCGTTTGTCGTACTGGCATGTTTCTGTCTGTGTTTCTGTGAGCGGAGGAGTTCCGCAAAGGAGTTATTTCCTTTGCGGAAGCTAGATTCGCAAAAAATCTTGGAATGCCTGCTGGAATAATTTGCTAGCTTCGGCTTTCCAGCACAACTTTTAAGCGATCATGCCTCCTACTTAACAAGTAAGATGTTCGTAGACGCATGTGCGGTGCTGGAAATTAAGCACAAAACAACTTCCCCATACCACCCACAAGAAAACATCACAGAAAGGGTAAATCGGAGCCTTAAGATGATGTTAGTGGCCTACACCGAGCGCCACATGGACTGGGACGCGAAACTACAAGAGCTGGCATTCGCAACCCGTACAGCCACTAATCGGTCAACGGGTCTCACTCCTGCCCAATTGAATTTTGGCAAGGAGCTCGCGTTCCCGCTTTTTAACAGTCTCCTTGATACAGGGCCTGGGGGAGGGCTTCGCCCCTACGTGAAGTTTGCAGAAGACCTCTGAAAGCGCTTCTCCGACAGCTTTCGAGAGGCCCGAGAGAATCTCGATGTCTCCCGAGTGCAGCAGGCAGAACAGTACAACCAGGGTTGACATGACTTGCAGTTCGAGGAGGGCATTTTCGTACTCCGGCGTACTCACTCACTGAGTGAAGCCACTCGAGACTTCGCAGCCGCCCTCGCAAACAAGTGGGAAGGTCCGTTTTAGTTCATGAAGAGTGCTCACCACTCACTTACACACTAGTTCGCTGTGAATCAGGTGAGAAAACCGGACCTGTTGTTGTCACCGACCTTAAAGAATTTTTTTCAAGCAGAAGACGAAGATTCCTTGCAGGACCGGAACGACACTGACGGCATTCCCGTTACGGAAACCCTCTTGTCTTCATCAAGGCGGCGATATAACCTGCGACGTCGATGACACGAAATAAAGAGGAAACTTCTTTTTTTTGTCTCCTCGGTTTTTTTTTTTTTTTAATCTTCTTCCACGGATCCGCCCCCTTCTCAAGAGAGGAGGGAGAAGATTGTGGTGCCCACCTTAGATCCGTTTTTTTTTTACTTTCTCGAAGGGGTGCGAAAATAACGTCAGGCTCAACCCTCAACAAAGCCCCTATGTCATGGCTTCCTTGTTTCTCTACGAAGATGGGTTTGGATAACACCGTCACCGCACCCACCCTTCGAACAACATGGCGGCCGGGCTCGTGATGGACCGAGCCACCAAGAACGTTGGCGCGTAAGGGGGGACCCAGGAAACCGTGGACAGCGGCCACCCTCTACTGGACGGAGCGGCAACTGGCTCTGATCAAGGAGGACCACGTGGAGAGCAGCCATCTGTTGGAGATGATCCAGAGTCACAGGGTCGCCGCCAGCCGAGCCCTGAACCAGAACAAGAAGCTCAAGCGACAGCTGGAGGAGATGCAGCATGTCTTTGACAAGCTGGAGCTGACCGAGCAGCTGCAGAAAAAGCAGCATGTGACCAAGTAGTTTGGAAGAGAGCGGACGCCGAACACATCGCGCGCGTCAACCAACTCGGCGAGCGCGACGAGCTCCAACGGTCCATCGCGCTCGTCCAGATGCGTCGACCGGACTTGCAACGTCAGTCCATCCAGCAGCGCAATACACCCCCTGACGCCCACAGCAACGTCTTCGTCATCGACATGCCGATGGATGGATGGGTGAATCCGGCAGAGCCCTTTGGATTGGGCGGTAGCTTACCCCCTTAACATCAGTTAATAAGAAAGTGCCTAGTTTCCTTTCGCTTTCTGCCACCATTCACTTTATTTTTGCTTGGTATTATCTACTGTCTTGAAATCCACTTTTCCTTCGCTGTCTCTAAAACCCAATGACTTTATTAAATCTATGTTGTCTTTGATAGGCATAGGGTGAAGCCCTTTACAGTAGACCATCAAGTGCTCAGCCGTCTCGTCCTCCTCTCAACAAGCAGCGCACACTGTATCCATTTTCTGGTACTTCGCTCCCTATGCTCTGGTTAGCAAAGCACCTGCCCTTGCCTCAAACACCAATGAGCTTCCCCTAGAATTGTCATAAATGTTTTCTTTGGAAATAACAGTTTTGTTTAATCTATAGCTTTCCAGAGCCGTCTTTGTCTGCATTCTCTCTAGCCACCGATCTTTTTCTGTGGCCTTAGCTTCCTTCTTGACTGAGACCTGCTCTTCCGTAACCCCGCTATAGCCTAAAAACTTTCCTCTTAGTTTCCTAGTGCGCTGTCTCCACTTTGTGTCTATACTCCTCATGTATAAATAGCTGAAAACCTTTCGTGCCCATTGCTCCCCATCCACTTGCCTCAACCGATCGTCAAATTCTATCTTGCTCATAGCTTCCCTCTCCTCAAATGACGCCCATCCCATGTCTCCTTGTACTCCCTGGTTTGGCGTTTTGCAATGTGCCCCCAAAGACAGCCTACCTACTCCGCGCATTTTTATTTCTAGTCTTCATGCACTTCGCATTTCATGCATAGCACTGGGTTTTCAAAAGTTAAGCCAGGCACCATGACCCCTTTCCAAATCTCTCTCACCACCCCATACCTGTTGTAATTCCAAAGTGCACTATTTTTCATTACAGATGCATTTGTGTTGCCCTTATCTATTATATACTTTTCATGCTCCCTGAGATATTCTGCACTATCACATAAACATACTCTTAGATACTTGTATATACTAGGTCTCTCAACTGTAATATTCTGTATCTTCAGCCTCTCAACTTCATCATTGTTGTTAAAAATCATGACTGCTAATTTTTCACTACTGAATTCTAAACCTGATTCCTGTCCTTCCATTCCACATATACTAATTAATTCCTGCAAATCTATCTTGTTGTTAGCCATTAGTACGATATCATCCGCACACATCAATGCCGGTAAGGATTCGCGAATTTTTTGGCCCAGCTTACTGTACGGAAGGTTGAATTTAAGCCCACTCTTCTCTGGTCTATCCTCCAATCCTCTCAGATACAACATAAACAGCAAAGGCGATAACGGGTACCCCTGCCTAAGGCCTCGTCCTATCTCTATTTTCCCCGTTGCCTTTCCTTCCCATGTTATAATCACCTTATTATCTTTGTAAATGTTCCTTAATATTGCTGTTAGTCCTTCATCTAGGTTTAAGCTTTCCACTATGTCCCACAGATTCCTTTGGTTCGCATTGTCATAGCCACCCTTCATATCCAGAAATGCCAGCCAGAGCTGTCCGTTTTTTTTTTGCTCAATTTCTAAACACTGTGTTAGAGAAAGTAGATTGTCCTCCAACCTTCTTTTTTTCCAAAACCCGTTCTGTAACTCGCCCAGTATGCCCTCGCAATCTACCCATTCCTCCAGTATGCTCTTTATAATCTGAATTACCAACCTGTAAATAACTGGTGTCACGGTTATTTGACGACAATTCCTAATATCAGACTTATCTCCCATTCCCTTATATAGCATACTCATCCTACGAAGCCTCCATTCATCTGGAATATTTCCTTTTGTTATCATAGTGCTCACTATCTCCCTTAGTTTTGCCTTAGTTTTAGGACCAAAATCACTCACCAGCTTGATTAGGATACCATTTGTGCCTGTCGACGTGCCAGCAGGGTCTTTTCGTTCCGACTTTTCCCATTATCTTTGTCCAAACTCCGCGATGTCACAAGCTGGACTACTACTTCCTTCGGTTCTCCTATCTCCCAAAAGTACCCGTTCCCGAAATATATCCTTCATTAATGCTTCTATTTATTGTATCGCATCATCTCCCTCTAATTGATCTCCCAGATGCGAGAGTATGAACCTCTGTCTAGCTTGCGTCATTTCACCGAGTGAGTTCAAGAGCTCCCAAAACTTCTTGGCTGCGTTTCTATCTTTCTTGCCTATATTACTCATCCATTCTTCACCCTTTCTCTTAAATTTCACATTAATCAAACTGGATTCCTCTCGGTGACATGTTATAAAAGTGTCCCATCTTCTTTTTACTTCCGTTTCTTACTTCCTGCTAAGCTTTGAATGCCTGTGTTTTCTTAGAAGCTTCCTGGCGTTTTTTTAGTGCTTGCTTCACTTCTTTGTCCTACCACCTTTTTGGCCTATGTCCTTGCTTCCCCTTTCGTTTACTCTGAACTTTGTCTAGTTCCAGAACAAAAAGTCTAGTTGGGCTCTCATAAATCCAGTCTGTATACCGTTGCCCTGAAACTGCTTCCTCTATTCTTTCAGCAACTATTTCCAACTCTTTGTCGCTACAGAAAGTGTGCTTTGAATTATGTTGTCTAGTTTCAGCATTTACGTCTCTGACGAAATTCAGCTAAATACGTTTGTGATAGCTACCAAGGCTTTTGGAACCTTCTTCATCTATTTCCATTACTTGTAACTTACCATATATTTTGTGTGACATAAGTACGTCATCTATATTTGATTGTAGATTGCCAGTTTCCCACGTTATATGCCCGTCACACTTCTGACTGGTATTGCAGAAAACTAAGTCATGCTTTTCCACCAGTTCTAGTAATATGCTTCCAGTTGAGTCCGTATACCCATCCAGACCCTCGATATGGGCATTCATGTCTCCCATAATAATTATTTCAGAGCCTTCCCCTAGCTTACTAATTTCTTTTGGCATGCAATCAATCATTTTTCTGTTTTTCTCTTTAGCACCTGTCCCTGTTCATAAGTAAACAACTTCAAGGACTATTGATTCCCCAGCGACTTTTCCTTTCAGCCACAAATGTTCGGCGCACTCCTTTTTGATCCTTTGAAAGTTCATGTTCTTCTTAATAAATGCTCCAATTCCACCTCCCTTCCTCGTTCCATCCATTCTGTTGCATTCTCCCCACACATAGTCAGGGTTGCAAGGTGGCTGCTTCATGTCTCTCAGATGTGTTTCCACAAACCCATACACCACTAAATTCTCCTTTCTTAGTTGCTCCTTTACCTCTTCCCATTTTAACCTATTTCTACCACCCTTTTTGTTAATATATCGAACGTCTGATTGCGCTGTTTGCTTATACCTGTTCTTATGTTTTCTCCTCTTTTTAACCCTGGCTGCCTCTCCTGAGTTTGTTGGGTTTTCAGTGGCTTCAGTGCCCCGAGGGCCCTTGGTCCCCCCAAAAAAGCAGTCACCTTGCGGCCCATCCTATTCCCCACCCTTTAACCTGTGGCTTCACTGTAGTGAATGCCATCAGCAAAAGGGCGGGAGCCAGCTTCGTACACTTCCTTGTTTACCTCCATTACGTCACTACCGAAGCTGTCGACTCATACCCTTAATTGCTCTGTTGGCTTCGACAACCCTCCTCTCCGTTACCCCGGACTGCCCCCGAACTTCTGGAATGATGCGCACAACCACGTGCGCATTCTCATACACGTCCCTCAGCTTACGCATTCCCACGTTTAGCTGCTTTCCGAGGTTCTGGCTCCTACACTTGAGCACATCATTAAGCCCCGCATGAACTATTACTAGTTTCCTTCCCTCCCGGTTATCCCACGCCCCCTCACATGGTGTGGTCATGGCATCCACCATTCACTTCCCTGGCTGAACCTCTACGGTTACCCTCCAGTCTCCCTTCACCCTGCACCCGTGCGACGTTAGAGCTCCCCACTACCAGTACCCTAGATCCCCCCAGTACCTGCGCGCCCTTGTCCTGCGGCTTATCTCCTGTCACGTGACTGCCCGGCGCTTGCTTCTCGAAGGCGCTATTGTGCTGAAGGACACTCAGCTCTCCAGCGTCATCGAGTCCGTCTGTCAACAGGCGGGACTCCAGAACACCAGTGACCCCAGCCTGCAGACTGGTGGTTCGTCCCGCTAAAGCTGACACTTGCTCCTTTCTTCCCTCGCTACTCTCAGTCGCTCGAATTACCCCTTCCAGGCGCTCCACCCTACTGTCACACTCCCATTTACGCTCCTCTAAACCCGCCCTCCATACTTCCCCAGCTCTTCCGCTTGCTTCTCGAGGCCGACCCGCTGCTCCCTCTCATGAGTAAGCTGCCTAGTCAGCTCCTCAACCTTGGCCTTGATACAAACCCGCTTCTCTCCTTCTGCCTTAAGCTCGGCCTCAATCTCCCGAACTTTACCCTCCCATTCTCCAGTTACCTGCTTAAGCTTCACGCAAAGCCGACACTCGAAACTCATCCCCCCCGCCTCCTCCAGACTCCCGAAACCCGTCTCGTCTAGGTAACACCACCTTCCACACCCCTCGCACCTCACCAACCCGTCCCCACCCTTCTCATGCCGACCCAAATCAAGACCCATATCTAGACCGGGAACAAACCGTCACTTCCCGCCAAAAATGTAAACAGCGCCTACTTTGCGAAACTAACTTCTTAGTAGCCTCAACTAACCTCAACTGCTGTTGTTCAAACCTAACACTGCTACCGCATATTCACTTCCAATCTACTCTAAAAAAACAGGCAGAAAAGAAGAAAACTGGCACTTAGCTTCGGATGCTCAAGGAGAACCAGGGAAACACGTCCGCTCACCGCAACGGCCACAAACATTCCGCACAAAGTTTAAGGGCACCTTAACGGCTGTCCAGCCCAGTTGCCCTACTGCGGGGCACAGGTGGCGAGCTTTCCCGCGTGGCGGCGGAATCAAGAGGGCCACGCGCACATCGCGTGCGTCGCCTTGATAAGGCGGATTAGAGGCAGCGCACAGGGAGTCGCTGCCTGGACTCAGGCGCCGCTGGTAACAATGTTAATCGTCTCATCCATGTCCCATCTATTAAATGCGGTTTCTGGTTGTTGAAACCGTGTGCTCCGTGTTATTTTCCGGGTCGGGAATACAGCAAGGCAAGCCGACCACACACTGAACAAAATATACCTCCCAAATATTCTCGAGACACCTTAATTCAGCACATTCTTGTAAAATTATCCCAGAAGCTTGTAATTAATTCTTTGTAGCCTCTAAAACTACCAGTAGGGAGATAATAAATATTTCACCGATTAAAGCAGCCCGAGTGATTCCGGAGGTGTGGAATCCGTTGCACATGCGTTGGATCATACGAAACACGTGCACAGCAAATGATCTTTTAGAGCTCTACATTTTGCGTGAATTTACTTAAAGAGCCGGCGTCAAAACTTAGTTCGCGGGCCAACATTTTTACGATCGGTGGTGGTATTCTATGCATTCATCACCATAGGGTGAATTCATCGCGGCACCAATTTTCGACAATTTTTTCTGATTACGAATCGCGAAATGAACTCGTTTGCAAATGACTGGGCGGTGGAAGCTACGGGCTTGCTCGATCAATCAATCGCTGCCTTTTGCCTTGTCCAGCTCTCCGCACGCACGAAAGTGCGCACACAGAATCCACCCGTAGTGTAAATCCTAGTGGCTTCGGCGATGGAGGGACACCACCCTCTTCCAGACATTCTAGTTTACCAGGTACCAATTAGGTGGATGGAGGCAATCAAAGACACCTTGGCCTGCTCTTTCCGCCTTCGACCCCCCCCCCCCCGCCCCGTCTCCCGAAGAGTTTCGCCACTACTGATAGACCTTGAGCGAGTCCTAAGCGTTGATTTGTGAACGATAACCAGCGCGAGGATGGGGTGCTCTGCATATGGGAAAAAAGAAGAAAAACAGCCTCGCTTAACATCATTCGCGCACAATTAGTAGTACCGGTAAAAGCAAGCAATCTACAGTCAATGACACTCATTTCGAACGCAGGACAGAATAATCTAGACCTAACGAACAAAGAGACGAGCTTATTCCGAAACTACCGTGCCATGATCTTGGCTGTTGAGCAGATTTGACGTAAGTCAACGGCTCACAGTCTCTTTTGTCTTCTTCGGACACATTTAAAACTAAGGCAAACTCCACACATCCCGATTAATCAGAAAATTGACTTCAATACACAGATATGCAAACACATATCCTGGAAAGACGTGCCAAACATAGGCTGTGGATTGGGTTGAATTGCATTCTTTGGCTATTGTAGATGTGTAGATACTTTACGGAAGCTAAGTTTGTTTACCTTCAACACGCTTGTAATAAAGCGATCAGCAAGCCGTATTATAAAACTCATTTGACACAGTATTAATAAACTATTGAACATTTCAACATTGCAACAATATTATAAATACGTCCTCAACACGTAGCAAAATATTAAATACGAAACTAATCGTACAATCGTTCCAAACGAATTCAGCAGGCATGTAACCTAAAAAGGGCGCAAAAATTGGACGGGCTGTTTCGTCCTAGTCTGTTCAAGCGTTGTCTTGCTGAGCGTGTGGTCGCTCGTTGGAATCGCGGCATAGCAAGTTTGTTTTTTTGTTCGTAACTTTTTTGTAACATATATAATATTTTAAATATTTTCTATGTTTTTGCAGTCGTCAGCCCCGTACTTTAGTGAAACAATCACGCAGAAGGTGAAAATAAAAAGTTCGAGCCCAAGTTTGAATTGATGCAATTCACAAACCGTGACCTTCTTGCTTTGCCTGGATAATTCACTACCTTCGTGTTAATTAATGAGTCAGTGTAGTAGGCAAACAGCGCACGTCCTTTTAACGAAGAAAAGAAAGTAATAATAATGGGCATATTGCAAAAAAAATGGCAAATGTGGAAGTGGTAAAATTGCCAGTGATGCAGTCAAAGTTTGTCTGAAAGCGGTCACCTTCACCCACTTTTGAAACAAACCTACCGCCATTTTAATACAGTTAATTATCTGAGCTCATAGTGCGCTGCGTAGTAAGCACATATCTTGATTTTCTGACTTCCGGGAAGTAGCATTTAATTTTGCTCTGCTAGATCAATGCTATTTCCCGCGAGCCACCTAGTTTTACTTATCCAGGTTGCGCTCCCCAGTTTTACTTTTTTTATTAGGCCTAAATATGCTTTTATTCCTGGGATTCAAGTAGAGTGCGGATGATTAAACTGGTAACAGCCTGTAGTTAAGCTTGTTGGTGCATGATGCTATGAAGGTCCAGCTGAACCTAGGAAATAGAATATAGAGAGAAAAAAAGACAGGCATACCGCTGGACTACCAACTGTGGTTTGATACTTCCTCCTCCTTGTAAACCTTGTCTTAATGTGTTTTTTTTTTAACTCACATATAAGCACAGCGTATTTCAGAAAACCTCACTAAACCTAAATTTGAATCACCCGCACTTCACCTGGATATAAAACACCGTAAATATTGTTTTTCTTTGGTATTGACCTTGATTGAGGGCTCGCTGACGCACGTGCCTTTGTTTTCCTCGATGGCCAAGGTCTCGAGCATCTCTCGTGCATACTGGTTTTTGTGTTTTGCGATGATGGTGACGCTGTTGAACTCTGCACTGCACGCACAGTTGCGGCAATGTGCCGGTAGATGACCTGCAGTTGTGCCTTTTAGCGATGCTGCGTGTTCTCTTATCCTGTTGTTGAGGCGTCTACCAGTTCGTCCAATATAACACTTGCTACACGACAAGGGAATGTGATAAACAACCCCCTTTTTACATGGGGCGTGTAGCGCGTTCGATGTTGAGGACGGAAGAGATGGTGCGACGGACTCCGAGCTTAGGTGAAAACGTTCTACATTTTGATGCCAGTTTTGGTTTTTGATGAATTAATTTAATGAATGAATTTGGTTTAATAAATTTTTAGCGAACATAAAATGTTCGCTAAAAATTTTAATTATTGCGGGACTTGCTTTGCAAACCACTTTCGCTATTGAAAGCGTCGCTACGACTCAAAAAAAATATATTAAAGGGGCACTGCAATCATATTTAAGCGTATACACTTTTTGCGGTTTACACGTCTCTTGTAGTTCGGGCAAGCCAGCGGGCACAGAGGGAGTAACTAAATATCAGTGCGTCATATTTTAATCGGACGACGCGGAAACCTCCTCCACAGACGAGGGCGGCCCGCGGTATCGAAAGCGCGCGATATACGACGTCTTTGGTCCTAGGCTTACTACTGGTCAGAGCCGCTAAAAGCTTCATGTTTGTCTAAATACAAGATATAAGTGGCGCGAACCGTTTCAATTGTTTATAAAAGTAGTTTTTGTTTAGTATTTTAGATAAGAAAAGAAACAAATGCAGTCTATAAACTACGGAAACAAGAAATGACCCGTCGACATACCCGCTACCAAGCGGTGTAGCCGCGGCAGGGAATCGAACCCTGGCTTTTCGCGTGGGAGACAAGAGCGATAACCGTTCGGCCACGCGCGCGCGCGCGGCAATCCTCCTTTTTTTTAAAAAAAGCATCGCCCCGATACAGAACAAAACAAAGCAAACAAAAAGAACGGTAAGCTAAAGAGTTATTTAGAACACATAAGGTACACAGTCCTATCGAGCGTAGTATGGCTTACGCACGACGTGGACGACTTCTGGTCGTGGAGGACGGCGTGATGAAGTCCGTGTTCCGTCGGGCATCACCTCGTAGTTCAGATCTCCATGTCGACGAAGTACCTTGTAGGGTCCAAAGTACCGTTTTAGGAGTTTCTCGCTGAGACCGCGTCGTCGTATCGGGGTCCAAACCCACACACGGGCTCCGGGCTTGAAGCGAACGTCGATCCGGCGAAGGTTGTACCGGGTAGCGTCAACACGTTGTTGATCTTGAATTTGGAGTCGGGCGAGCTGGCGAACTTCTTCGGCTCGTTGAGCAGCCACCTGGGCGTCGGGTATCCCCTCGTCAGCTGGTTCGTGGAGTAGCATAGCTTCGAGCATGGTCCACACTTTTCTGCCATGCGCCAGCTGAAATGGTGTTACTCCTTTGGTCTCCTGCACGGCCGTGTTGTAGGCAAATGTGACGTACGGCAACACCTCGTTCCATGTCTTGTGCTCCACGTCGACGTACATGGAGATCATGTCGGAGATGGTCTTGTTGAGTCTTTCCGTCAGCCCGTTAGTCTGCGGGTGGTACGCCGTGGTGCGACGACGGCTGGTGTGGCTGAGACGAAGGACTTTCTTTGTCAGCTGGGCCAGGAACGAGGATCTACGGTCTGAGATCAAGACTTCGGGGGCGCCGTGCCGGAGGACAATGGACTCGATAAAAAAATTGGCGACTTCAACAGCCCTTCCTGAGGGAAAGGCTTTTGTCTCGGCAAACCGTGTGAGATAATCGGTTCCGACAATTATCCATCGGTTTCCTTGAGTCGAGGGTGGGAATGGGCCAAGTAAGTCCATTCCGATTTGCTGGAACGGGGCAGATGGCGGCGCAATAGGCTGAAGAAGTCCTGCCGGTCTCGTCGGTGGTTTTTTTCGTCGTTGACACTCGTGACAAGATCGGGTGTAGTGGTGCACTGTCTTCGCAAGCTTGGGCCAGTAGTATTTTTTGCGTATCCTAGCAAGAGTTCTGCTGTAGCCAAGGTGTCCCGCCGTCGGGTCATCGGGGCAGGCTTGAAAAATTTCTTCTCGAAGACTGGAAGGGACCACCAACGGCCATGCAGTGTTGTTGTCGCTGAAGTTCTCCTTGTAGAGCACACCTCGTCGGAGGGAGAAGGTTGGCAGTGTTCGTACAAAACCGCGGGGAACGGCGCTTCCTTGTCCCTCTAGGTGCTCGATGAGTGCTCTCAGCTCAGGGTCGTCTCGTTGGAGTGCTGCCATGTCGCTGACATCCAGAGTGTCGAGGAAACACTCATCGTCATCCTCTTTGGTGCAGGCAGGAGCGGCCTTGACTGGAGCCCTTGACAGGCAGTCGGCGTCATTGTGCTTCCGGCCGGACTTGTACACCACAGTCATGTCGAACTCCTGCAGTCGTAGGTTCCACCGGGCGAGGCGTCCGCAAAGGTCCTTCAGATTCGCCAGCCAGCAGAGCGAGTGGTGGTCTGTGACCACGCGAAAAGGACTTCCATACAAATATGGCCGAAACTTCATTATTGCCCAGCCGACAGCGAGGCACTCCATTTCAGTAGTTGAATAGTTCCTCTCCGCGTTAGACAGCGTCCGACTTGCGTATGCGATGACTCGCTCTGCGCCGTCCTGCATTTGGACTAGTACCGCACCCAGTCCGGTGTTACTGGCGTCGGTGTGGATCTCGGTTTCAGCAAACTGGTCGTAGTGGCCGAGAATCGGGGGCGGGACAGGCTTTCGCAGCGTCAACCGGTTTGCCCCGAGATCGATGACGGCGCCATACTCGCAAAGAAAGTCTATTCCGAGGATAACGTCCCTCGAACAGTCTTGCAGAACGACGAACTTGACAGGGCACGTCTCACCGTGGATCTCGACGTGAGCGGTGCATCTCCCGACTGGTGTCATGAGGTGTCCTCCGGCGGTTCTTATTTGTGGTCCATCCCACGGCGTCATGACTTTTCGAAGGCTGCGGGAGAGCCTCTCACTCAAGACTGAGTAGTCTGCTCCGGTGTCCACGAGTGCTGATGCGTCGTGGCCGTCGATGACGACGTTTAGGTTATTGGACACCGTTGCAGAGGCGTCGTTTCGGTTTCTGTTAGCGTTCGAGTGGGGGCCCTCCGACGTTCGTGGAGGAACTTGGCGTCGGTCGTCTTCGGCAACTCCACCTCCAGGGGTTGCCGCGCCTAATTTCCCCGGCGAGGAGCGAGGGGCCACAGGCTTTCACGTCGGGGTCGATGCACCGGCGAAGCTGGACGTCGTGGCGACGGCGAAGGAAACTCTCGGCGGGACGCAGGCTCGGGGGACTGAGGTCGTCGCAAGTACTCGTCGATCTCCCGAGGTCGTTCACCATAATGGGGGCGCGGGTCGTTCGGGTGGAACCCGCGCAGCCCAAGTCGTCGGTATGGGCATCGGCGGTAGGTATGGTCTGCTTCCCCGCAATGGAAGCACAGAGGGCGTCGGTCGGGCGTTCGCCACACGTCAGTTTTCCAGGGAGCGCGAGGCTCCGGGCGGGCGTACTGCACCGGGTCGTCGTGGCGTCTGTCGTGTTGCGGCGCAGGAGATTGACGTCGGGGCGGCGCGACACAGGTGCGAGGAGGAGGCGGTGGCCGTCGGGCAACTGCGGCGTAAGTCAACGTGGGCTCCTCGGTGGCTGCCACGACGACGGGAGCCTCTGGTTGGATGGCTCTCTGGACTTCTTCCCGCACAACCTCGGCGATGGAGAGCGAGGCCGGGCGTGCGGCAGCGGGCAGCAGCTTCCTCAATTCCTCCTGGACGGCTTGACGGATAATGTCACGGATGCCGGGGGGGTGGTGCCCAGGTCGGATCCAGATGTCGCCAGAGTAGTTACGCCAGGGTGTCGTTGGTAGTGTCTGGCGCGGGCTAGCAGGGCCGTTCCATATTTGTCGCCTCCTTGACGAACTCGTCGACTGTTGTCGGGGGATTCCGGATGAGACCGCCGAAAATCTCGCTTTTCACACCCCTCATCAGGTGGTGCAGCTTCTCCTCGGTAGCCTGAGGATCGGCGCGGGCGCTCAGGCGGAGAACATCCTCGACGAAGCTGGTGATGCTCTCATTTAGGCCTTGGACTCTTGTTCGTAGGAGATCTTCGGCCCTCTCACGTCGGTGTTGGTAGGCAAAGGACTTTTTCAGTTCTTGCTTGCACAGCTCCCACGACGTCAAAGAAGCCTCGTGGTTTTCCAGACAGTGCCTCGCAGTTCCTTCCAGCGAACAGTAAAGGTTCTGCAAGCAGTGCTCAGCTGACCACCCGTTATGTCGGGCCACACGTTCATAATGTTGCAGCCAGTCCTCGATGTCCTCGTGGGCGTCTCCGTGGAAAGGCGTCGGAGTTTTGGGTGCGACGGGCAGGTATACCGCGGTGGCGGTGGACGGGTTCTGAGACGACTGGCTGTCCATCGTTGGTCTCGTTGGCTGCTTAGTCTTGGGCAGCAGAGGTGTGAATTCCGGGTGTAGGCCTTGGTTGGGTACGACGACTGAACCGGATCTCGGAAGTGCTTGCGTTGGTTTTTCGTGGACTTGGCGTCCGACTTGTACTGCGGTCCCTCGGAGCGGTACGCGGCAGGGGCATGCGGTACCCAGCACCTCCGCCAAAATGTAACGAATGACGAGGTGACAAAACAACGGAATAACTGAGAAAACTGAAACGTTTAATGGGGCAAACTTGTGCCCAGAAATAAAAGGAAAAAGAAAATAACAACAGAGCGTCGCGGGCGTCGAAAGCGGCGAAGCAGCAGGATCGAACGCTGAGGCGAAACTGACTCCATCTTGCCACGCTGAGCCGCTTTTGTATACGCGTGGGCTTCTGGAGCATTCGGCGTAGAAGGTTCGGTGCCTAGAACATTCTAACCTCGAATCAGCAAGACGGTTCTCAAATTTACCAGAACTTCACATTACAGCGTCAACAAAATGTGTAGCCGTGGCCAGGAATCGATCCCTGGCTTTTCGCGTGGGAGACAAGCGCGATAACCCTCGGCAACGCGCGCGCGCGCGGCAATATTATTTATGGCGGCTTAAGGTAAGTAACATATTGTAGCTGGTTATTATAGTGCTAAGTTGCCTAATTTTTAATTGAATTCTGAAAATCCCAGGTTTTGGTGAAATTTCTGTGAAGTTCTTTCGATTGTGAAATTAAACATCTAGAGAGATTAATAAAATTCAGGATATTGAGGTGCTCTATAGATTTCAATGCCTTTAAGTGAATGGTCCTGTACTGTCGCAACCACTAAACAGGTTCTACAAGTCCTACGCAGAATTTCAAACCGTACCGGGGGTAGGGGGTGGGGTGATAAAAGAGCGGGAACTTGGCCAGTTTGTCACCTGCTTTATTCACGCTAGAGTGATGTATGGTTTGCCATACCACCCCGTCACCCGGACGCAGCTTGAAGCCCTAAAGCGTCTCAACCACAAGGCGAGGCGAATAACCACTGGGATTCCTCGTCAAACACCGCCAGCAGCTCTGAAAAGCTGCAGTGGCATTAATGACCTCACAGAGCTTTTTGACACACACCTTCACACACAAGGGGTCCGCCTTCCATCCACGCACGCAGGCAGACACACACAAGCCATGCTTGGACATGACATTACCAACCTTCCAGACCTCCCTCAACTGTTGGTGTCCCGTGAGCACATCATGCTCATCAATTCCACACTCATGCCACAGCGTATGCCCACCGAGCAAGTAGAACGAAGACGAATATTCGTCAAGAAACATATCAAGTGGACCCAAACCGCCTGCCTGGAAGAAGATATCCGCATCGTTTACACGGACGCCGCTTGTCCTCAAGATGGAACGGAATTTGCCACGGCTTGGTTTGAAACCACTGCGTCAACTCAAGGGCGACTCTATCATACCACAACGAAACCCGTCCACAGCACGCAAGCAGAAATGCACGCTATCAATGATTATGCTTGACTCACAAATGATTCCTCCAACAGCAGTTACATCAAGACTCATTTCCACCTCTTTACAGGTTCTCAAGTTGCACATCGGGCTTGTGCGGATGTTCGGCGCAGCACCGTTGCTGTTCAGCAGCTCAGAGTCTTCATGCAACTCCTACGTGCTCTCTGGCACGACCTCACAATACACTGGGTACCCGGACACTCCGGAACGCCCGGCAACAAAAAAGCCCGCCACCTCGCACGCGCGCTCTTAATATCCGTGCAGGCCAGAGCAAGATCCGAAGATACAGTCTGCCTTCCTCACGAAGAAGTAGAGTCCCGCGCACTACCACCCGACCCAGCAGAAGACATACTCAAGGCACGGCACTACCACAGAATTTCCAAGTGAGAGCAAAAATAAATAAAAATAAAATTTGTCTCTCTACCAGCACCACCAAATGGTATAACAGGTTTAAACCAATTAAAAATAAATAAATAAGGTCTGATAAGGGGCATTCACACGAGGGAGAAATCCCGGGGACACCCCCCCGGCACGCGCACCCCGCGGTGAAAACGCCAGGCTCCGCGATGTGCAAAAGCCTCGCGCCCCCACCCCGCGACGCGCGCGCGCCGGAAAAAAATCCCCGGGACCCCCCCCCCCCTCCCCCCCTCCCCCCCACTCCCCCAGGCGTGAACACCCCTATATGACCAAAAACGAAATTTTATTAAAAGCCAATCAACAAAGAAAAACAGGGAGGCAGCGAAACTACTAGTTCGGGAACGGGCTTATGCTTTGTCAGTAGGCTCTGATCGGGTATAAGATTAGGGTAATAACTGTGTAGCTTAAAATATTGTCCATTTAGTTTTGTGCCTCTTGATTATGCTTCTTAGTTCAGACGACGACGAGGTTTCTTTACTGGCTTCTTCTGCTTGTTTTTTCTTCTTCTTTTATCTGTAACATTTAAGAGAACAAATATATAATGTTGGATTTCTTATAAAACGAATGTTCCTTTATTTTAGTACTTTAGGTTTAATCAAAATAACTGATCCAAAATGTTTTTTTCTCCTCTTTCTTTCCCTTTTTCCTCTCTCTCTCTCCCCACCCCCCCCCCCCCTTTTTTTTTTTTTTTCTTCTTCAATAGACGGGCCTAGGAAGGATCATAATTTTAGTGCTATCTATTTTCCGCTATGTACCCAGCACCCCGTGCCACCTACGCCGCTGCCGCGAGTTGCCCAGCATAGCCCCAACCCCCGTTCGCACGCTCTATTGCGTAAACCAGGAGCGAGGCAAGGCAACGGGACAGTAGCCCGAACTCCGCGGCTCACCTAAGCGAATGATTTTTTTTTTCTATCGATGACTTGTTTCTTATCGTTCTCTTTACGGATATACCGTCTACACATATAGACATATGAATCTAAGTAAATTAGGTAAGTTAAATTTTTTAAAGTTTTTTTTTCGTTTCCCCCTTTTCTTACTTCATTTTTATGTTTTCGTTCTATTCGGCAAGACAGCATTCATTCTTAAAAAGAAAATTGCATGTAATATGTTTTACATTATAAATGAGCAGATTTATAGTTTTAGTGTTGCATATTTAAAGTAATAATTTTAAACTAATACTTTGTGGGCTAGTGACTATCATTAACTAGTTGCCTGTATTATGCATACTAATTTTTGATAATCAATGAATCGTTGTAAATGTGTTTTAAAGAAGTCTTCGTATATGCTGAAAGTTCTTATGATATTGTGGTAAGAGATATAAATTTCAATGTGACATTTCCTTTCTTTTCTTTTTTTTTCCCCTTTTCTTTTTGCTTTCTTTCTGCCCTCTTTCAAACTCCCCCCCTTTTTTTGTTTTTTTCTCTCCTAGCTTTGATGACGGACAGGTCACATCGGTTTCACGTCCTGCAGCCGAGAGGGTCCAGAGAACACGAAAGGCACCCTATCAAAAATAACAAGACTATTTGTCTGACCTAATCCGCTAATAAAGGCCCAGGGCTGTGGAGGTTATCCTTGCCCTCCTAGAGTTGTGTGGGTCCTCCTTTACATGCATTGTATTTTGAAATCGTGGAAGCCATGGATGCAGATTTAGTTTGTGATCCATTATCATGTTTGGTCTTCCATTTATGTCAGTAAATTTGTTGGACTGTAGTTGTTAGAATCGGTAGATGGGTTTTGATTGGGTCGTTCGAGCAGAGTTCAAGGGCACTACCTTCATGTAGGCTCTGTGGTAGTGCCTACATGAAGTAGGCACTACCACAAAGCCTACTTCATGGCTACCGCCAATCCACTGCTTACACCCTTCCCTCCTCCTCAACTCTTCTCTCGCCAGCAGCTTGTCACGGTCCGCCAAATTCAGACCGGGACCATTCTCACCCCTTACCTGTTACAGCGGTTCTGTCGGCACAGCAGCAGCCACCGCGAAAAGGGCAGTGATGCTGCTACCACCAACCTTCCTGATACATGCGCGTCGTGCCATAAAAACGCTGATCTGAAGCACCTGCTCTAGAAATGCCCGCTATACTCGGAACCCCGGACCCGCACCCTGGCTACCATCCGGCAGAGCTTCAGACCTACATCGCTGCATGCCTGGGCCTGGCCGGACCCCTCCTTCTCCAAAGTGACCGCTATCGAGCTCTGGCGATCACTGCTCGCGTACATCAGGACCCTGCAGCTCTCCCTTTGGGCACGCGGCTTCGGGGCACTCAGCTCTCCGCCACTGAGCCCAGACAAAAGACCAAGCATAAACCTACCGCACATCTATCATCTGGTGCCGTCGTACTAACCGGGCCAACAAATAGGAATGGAGGAACCTGTCCCCCGTCCTGTACCCTAAACCCTTTCACCGCAGCCTTTCCTAACGCAAAACAAAAGTAAAACAAACGTTCCTACCTAAGTACCTACCGTTTTGATTATATTGAAAAATATAACTGCTGCTGCTTTTATTGTGTGTGCGTCTTCTCTTAGATTTAGACAACAAATTATGCAAACTACAATCTAATATATATTGAGAGACAGGCATGCTTCATAATCATGTTTAGCTACAACTCCCTACTAAAACCTCTATCGAACCGTTTCTTTAGTGGCCCAAAACAAAAAATATGTCTCGGTGCCACATCAAGGCTCTAGGGGAGATCTGGTCACACAGTCCTGAAATATCTCCCGGGTTTTGGCATTTATGTGATGGCGGCCATTGTTTCCTCAATATTTGTTTGGCCGCACACGCAGGTAATGTAAATAATTGGAATTACACCCCCTCACTGAATGCTCTATGGCAATTTATCGAGTTGTGATACGTGCGAATAATCCCATGGGCGTGCATCAACATTTATTGTGGCAGGTCGAACAAACCGCTGCTTATCATACATATATGTTGCTCTTCTTTCTGAGGCCCATTTTTTTTTTATTTAAATATTCCCTTCAAGCGCCCACTCGCCTTTGCATGAGAGGTGGCAAAAAAAATACAACAAATTCAAAACAGCAAGCGAAATAAGAGAAGAGAAACACTCTAACCTCTTGGTGCGTGCCTAATAAATTTGCAAGTCGTGCTCAAGATACATGATTCCTCACTAATTACAATATCTTATCAGAATAAAGGTTCCATCTAGAAATGAATAATTGAATTGGTGAAAATTTGCAGAGGCTTGTTCTGATGTGACCAAATAAAGTTAATAAGAATATGAAGTGCGTGGGATATGTCGTAGGCAACCGGATAATATAAACCTCGCTTTGATTGGCAATGGTAATACAAGGTGCGTGGTGAGTTCAGTCTGTATTTGTCCCTCCTCTCCGCGAGAAAATTGTTATCGAGATGGTTCTTTAGTAGTGTAGTGCTTGAGCACGAGTTGTATTTTTGAATGAGGATTGTGTTATTGTTTTGGGCTATTTTTCTTAATTAGGTGAGACATATTATGGTGTTATATTGCATATGCATATTCTACCTGACGGTGAACAAAAGCGGTGCGGGCTAAAAGTTTTGTTTCTCAATCAGTCATGTGCAGTGTTCCTATAAACAACAATAAACATTGGCTTGACTTCACGGTCATGTGGTTGGAAGGGGTTTCCCAAGATGTGTTTGAAGTGAAATTAACCACAAAATATTTATATGTGTGTACACGTAAAGAAGATCGTGGGGAATATTTATCTGTATCTGCCATTTTAACACCACTTTTATATGCCAGCCAAGTCATTTTCAAGTTGAGTGCATTAAAAATAGTGCAGATTTTTATCTTCTTCACAATCGGCATACAAATGAACTGTTCCGTGGAAACTTGTTGGCATATAAAAGGAAAGGTAAAGGGCCCAGTACCGGCTTGGCGGTACCACCAACTTCACCTTCTCGTCATATGAGCATCAATGAGAAGAATTGGCGTGCGGTTGAAGAGAAAATTTTAAATTAATTTTAATACGAAAGGTTCTATTTAGAAATTGCGTAATACGTGTGTGTTGCGGCACTTTATCAAATGTCTTTTCCGCTCTAGACTGAAGGCTATAATATAAATTAGTCACAAATGCAAAAGGTTAAAAAAAAAAATAAACCGCCATAAACCATTGTTCTTAAGGCGAACTTTCGAAAAAAAGTTCATATTGGTTTTACGAATTACTTCTACAGGAGTGGAATGGTTGTTAAATTTTCACGCCGTTTTTTTATTGTAACAGAAAGTTTAAACTACTCATTGTTTGTGACAATTGTCGTGCACTACTACAGCACTCACCTTTAGGCGGTCACCATGCAGTTGCACTCAAGTATAAATAAAACATATTTGTTGCAGGCTGAACATCTTTATATTACATACATTATTTTTAGTGAGATATACAATAATGTGGGGCTATAATGTTTCGATAACCTTAGTACACACCATAAACACAATAATTTGTGTTCAAACATTTAAAAATAAATCACGTTGGAAAAATAAAATTTCGATACCTCTCATTGTTTTTTTTTTTTAATATAAAAAAAACTTATTTCGAACCACTTGCATGCGTGCGTGAAATTGGGAACAGTGAAGTACTAATGTGGCATCTCATTTAGCTTCGTCTAGCATTTACGCGCTTCAATCAGACGCCATGCATATATATGTAAAAAAAGCTTTCACAAAATTAGTTCTCTCCTTCCAATATAGTTTTTGAAGCCCACCATGACGCCTGGATGCCATACTACATAAAATGGGTGCAAAAAACAACAAAAATCAACACAAAATGTACAATAAATTGTAATGGCTGATAATATTTGGTTATGTTGTCCCCCCCCCCCCCCCCCAAAAAAAAAAAAAAAAAAACTTTGGGGAATAAGAAACGAGTGGAAACGCTTTGCCCCAGTTTTGCAGTGACGCACCGAATACATGGCATAAAACCGGAAACCCCAAATTGAGCACAAGCTTCCACCATCGTGAAGACGTTTTACTTACATCCTGATTGTGTGATGCAACAATACCTGGTCCAAAATATAAGCGTCATACGGCGACTTCGATCATCATAAACATTAAAATGTTGGTACTGCTAGTTTCTTCCGGTTTGCCTAAAAGCACTGGATCATGGTAAAGTGCCGCAATCGCTTCCCGGCCTACTGGCCGAACACAGATACAAACACGCAAACGACGAAACCTAGCAATATGATAGGCTGATCGGTATTTATTTTTCATCCCAGCCGCCATTCCGGTTCATTGAAATCTTCGTATTTTTCAAAGGGTCATTCCGAACCAGTCGCTATAAGATCGCTATCGAACATCATTATATTGAAGGTGTTCATCGTAAATATCAACGTATTTGTTAATACGCATTAAATAAACTTGTAAATCGTGCTTATCTGCACAGATATTTTACTATGGTATTGTAGCGTACTTCAAGAAAGGAAAATTAGTTTTCTTTTCTTCAGTTTTAGTACCCGTGCTTTCAAAGTTTTTTTAGTATAGTAAGATCCACTTGAAGGCGCACTTTTTCTTTCCCATAATTTATATTATTCACCTTCACATATCCGTCAATCAATCAAGTATACGCTTTTTCCGTGACAATGATACTGTGGATAAAAATAACGCTTAGCTTTATAAAGTCATATACTGAAATAAAACAAAGATTTTAATTCCACACCACCACCCCGAGGTCTTTATTTTCTCAGTGGCGGTTTCACTACATTCTCGTCAGGCGAGAGTTGCATGTTTAGACTGCACAACTAGCAACTTGCATCGTAGATGAAGTACTTCGGTGTTGTGCCGCAAAGAAGGTCAAAAATAAAATCACAGCAGGTGGTGTTCTTGTTCAACTCAGAGTCAGGCACAAGTGGAGCACACGCGGTATCTGAAAGATTCAATAAGCTCAGAAAATTGCGGCCGTCAATACATTCAACTAGTGAAAGGGGTTCACAAAACGCTTTTCGCGTCTGACACTGATTACGATTCAGGAGAGGGTTGTATGGTTCATAGAATTTATGAGTTTTAAAGGCTGGCGCACCATCTAAATTCTACAGAACTCAGCAACCTTCCCTTCCTTCTTTTCACTGACGGCACCGATTCCTAGCGGAAGGAAGATGTTATATCGGTATCGTGTATGTGAGAGACGTATCTCATGTCGCACTTATTTGTACCATGATGTGAGCATTTGTGACTCACGTCAATGGGCTGCCTTACCTGTCCCCTTGCTATAATTTCTCACTGGTGTGTATTGGGCTGTTTTGGGATCAAGAATACCAGCCTAGTGCATCTACAAAAAAAAATACTCTGCTTCAGACATGTGTCCCGGGCCCTTAATTGCGATAGGACAGAAATAAAAACAAAAAGAAATGGTTTTGTGGCCCATATTTCTGACTCAAAGGGGTGAAGTAATCACAAATTTATACGAGAACGAATTGAAGAATGAGGAGGTTCTAGGCACCATCTGTGACACTCGTTACCCGTCGTCACCCTTTAGGAGATTGGGAGTTGAAAAAAGCACAAAAAATATAAATTTAATCTTCAAAGCTTTCGCTTGTTTTAGGGCAGTGTTACTTACTTTTTAGCGGAGGCTGTCTATAGGAATTGCACAATGTTTTTAAATACCACTAAGAGCGAAAGACGTTTGGTAAAACCTTAGAGCAGTGGATCTCAAATGGGGTCCGCCGACCCTTTGGGGTCCGCGAAGGCACCCCAGGGGTCCACGAAGGCACCCCTGGGCTCCGCGAAGCGTCGTCTGCTCACAGCTATTGGTGGCACGTGAGGAGCGATTGATCCCGAGACGCGGGTGAACACGACACGAAGGCGTGAGAGAAACTCGAGTTGCAGAACGATTAATCTGTGACGTTACTTCATTAATCCGGATCGCGCGGAAACTTCAGATTTGTCATTTGTAAATCGTTCTTTTGCTTCAGAAATACTGAGTTCTCGAGTTTCAACAATTGAATGTAATATCCAGGCATCTTTTTAAATAGTTACAATAATAAAAATATATGATTTTGAAATGTCCGTGCCCCTTTAAGACCGTTTGAGGGATTACAGTGCAATCGATCGACCTGCGGATAGTCGTGTTGGAGAGCTGGTCTTAACACTGTTGCTCCTATCGTACAGTGGTCAATCTGTCTGTCGTATGCAATGTCCTGTTTTGCCTTCTCTGAGGAAGTGATTGCGTGCTAGAGGATGGATTGAAAAGTCTTGAAATTTCACGAAGAGTAACGTATATTTACAGTTCGAAATTCTAGCATTAAGAGAGGATGGTAGGTAAAATCGCCAAAAAATATATCCTTTATTTTGCCGTTTAAATCTACAAAACATTCGGAGAAACTGCGCTCCAAGTGGTGCGCTGGGATTATCACTAGAAGTTTTCGAGCTATCTATAGCGTCGCTCCGTACACTTAACACCTTCCGCAAGTCGCGGTTTGACTGCACTCATGTTGATCGAAAAGCGACATCTATGCTCGTGAAACAATGCTTCTAGGTGAGTGAATACCCCCTCTAAAGAGATTTATTCAAGACGACAATTTCAGCTGCTTCCAAAAAGCTCAAAGGGAAAAACAAATACGCTATAAAATAAAAACTGGCTACGACGTGCTGTGCGGGAAAGCAAACACAAAGCATCAATCCGCTGTGAAGCGACTTCTTTTATTGGCTTTCGTATAATTACGGTATGCGCGTTTATTTTTTGGTAAGATATCTATCTTTTGAGTCGTTCAAAATGCTTTTCAAGGCTTATGTTACTGAGAAAAGTGAACTTGATGGAAATAGTATTTATTGCTTAGTTGCTCACCGCTAAAATCTGTACCTTCAAAGCTTCAAGTATATAAGGCGGAAACGCGGAGCTCGGAAATACAGCCTGGATGAAATGCATTGAACGCCCTTCAAAATGACCGCATACATTGATTGCTTAATTTATCGCGCTTGGATTTACTACAGAGGTGCTGGAAGCTAGTGTATTCATTAATTGAGTTTATTGACACATGAAACTTCAGGTGCCAAAAGAAGGAAAATAAAAGTGCTTTCGACTATGGGAAAAAATCGCTAAGCCTTTTATCTCAAAACCATCTGAGACTCGGTGTAGGCTACTCTGGCGTTTGCTACGATTGAAAAGTTTGAGCAGTGAAAGGAAAATACAATTGACTTACCTACTATTCACTTCATTTCGCCCATCAAGCGCCACAGTGACACATAATATTTTTTTAGTGTGCATGCAAAGTATAGGGAAAACATAAATTTTAAAACATTTCTTGACTTAGTCAGGCAAGCAAATCTTTCCACAATTTTAGCGAAAACTGCTAGCAACATCATGCAGCTCTGTAGTAAATCCCAGCGCGATAAGTTAAGAAACGGATTTATGTGGTCAGTTTAAACTGTGTTCCATCCATTTTGTCCACGCTGTAGTAATCGGGTTTGTGTGCTGTTGTATTTTATGTGTGTATGTGTGTGTATATGTACTGACTTGTTGTATTTGTTCAACCTATGGTTGTGGCGGACGTAATGAATAAACTTGTGTTTAAAACAAAGATGCTCAAAGCGCAATGGTGGCGTGATCAAATAAAAAATTAAAATTCTGCGAAGAAGTTTGTGCATCAACACAAGACTGCACAGAAAAATAAAAAAAAAGATACTGAGGAGCACATACCACCAACGATTTAATTTTTGCGGGGACCTAATTTTCGCGAATTTAACGATTCGCTTACAATTCGCGAAAAATAGGCCTCGCGAACAATTCCAGTTAAATGCAAACACATTGAAGTCTACATTAAGATCCCACCGTGTCGCGTAAATAAAAGAACGCGCGAATTATTCCAATACTTCAGCTTTGACCTCAATCACGAGATATTGAGCCCGCGAAAAGTGAGTCGTCTACAGTATTCTCAAGTGCACATAGCTCTACCTTTTTATATAAAATCGTCATACCATCACTGCCGTTTAAATAGGGCAAGTCACAAATTTAGGTCGTCAAGAAGTATGTCAATTAAAAACTTCTGGCGTATTACAACAATGAACAAGACATGGGAACGTTAAAGTCAAGCTCCACGTTACAGCGCCCACTTGAATTCAATGTGGAAATTTATGTTTCGGCCTCGTCCTTTACTGAGAAGCACTCTCCTATAGACATCACCGATTGAATGAATAATAGCTGTAGAGTAATGTGGTTGCACGAAGCATTTTCACAACGCCTGTCACCTTAAGAAACGCAATGCATGGCTGAATGTCCACGCTCCTTGTTTCGCAATTGGTTCTTTCTGAATGGCCACGCTCCGGCCTTATTTCGCAATTGGTTCTTTCTGAATGTCCACGCTCCTTGTTTCGCACTTGGTACTTTCTGAATGTCCACGCTCCTTGTTTCCCACTTGGTACTTTCTGAATGTCCACGCTCCTTGTTTCGCACTTGGTACTTTCTGAACGTCCACGCTCCTTGTTTCGCAATTGGTTCTTTCTGAATGGCCACGCTCCGGCCTTGTTTCGCACTTGGTACTTTCTGAATGTCCACGCTCCTTGTTTCGCACTTGGTACTTTTTGAAGGTCCACGCTTCTTGTTTCGCAATTGGTTCTTTCTGAATGGCCACGCTCCGGCCTTGTTTCGCAATTGGCTCTTTCTGAATGTCCACGCTCCTTGTTTCGCACTTGGTACTTTCTGAATGTCTACGCTCCTTGTTTGGCACTTGGTACTTTCTGAATGTCCACGCTCCTTGTTTCGCAATTGGTTTTTTTCTGAATGGCCACGCTCCGGCCTTGTTTCGCACTTGGTACTTTCTGAATGTCCACGCTCCTTGATTCGCACTTGGTACTTTCTGAATGTCCACGCTCCTTGTTTCGCACTTGGTACTTTCTGAATGTCCACGCTCCTTGTTTCGCAATTGGTTCTTTCTGAATGTCCACGCTCCTTGTTTCGCAATTGGTTCTTTCTGAATGGCCACGCTCCGGCCTTGTTTCGCAGTTGGTTCTTTCTGAATGTCCACGCTCCTTGTTTCGCACTTGGTACTTTCTGAATGTCCACGCTCCTTGTTTCGCACTTGGTACTTCTGAATGTCCACTGCAGCTCTGTAGTAAATCCCAGCGCGAAAGTTAAGAAACGGATTTATGTGGTCAGTTTAAACTGTGTTCCATCCATTTTGTCCACGCTGTAGTAATCGGGTTGTGTGCTGTTGTATTTTATGTGTGTAGTGTGTGTATATGTACTGACTTGTTGTATTTGTTCAACCTGGTTGTGGCGGACGTAATGAATAAACTTGTGTTTAAAACAAAGATGCTCAAAGCGCAATGGTGGCGTGATCAAATAAAAAATTAAAATTCTGCGAAGAAGTTTGTGCATCAACACAAGACTGCACAGAAAAATAAAAAAAAGATACTGAGGAGCACATACCACCAACGATTTAATTTGCGGGGACCTAATTTTCGCGAATTTAACGATTCGCTTACAATTCGCGAAAAATAGGCCTCGCGAACAATTCCAGTTAAATGCAAACACATTGAAGTCTACATTAAGATCCCACCGTGTCGCGTAAATAAAAGAACGCGCGAATTATTCCAATACTTCAGCTTTGACCTCAATCACGAGATATTGAGCCCGCGAAAAGTGAGTCGTCTACAGTATTCTCAAGTGCACATAGCTCTACCTTTTTATATAAAATCGTCATACCATCACTGCCGTTTAAATAGGGCAAGTCACAAATTTAGGTCGTCAAGAAGTATGTCAATTAAAAACTTCTGGCGTATTACAACAATGAACAAGACATGGGAACGTTTAAAGTCAAGCTCCACGTTACAGCGCCCACTTGAATTCAATGTGGAAATTTATGTTTCGGCCTCGTCCTTTACTGAGAAGCACTCTCCTATAGACATCACCGATTGAATGAATAATAGCTGTAGAGTAATGTGGTTGCACGAAGCATTTTCACAACGCCTGTCACCTTAAGAAACGCAATGCATGGCTGAATGTCCACGCTCCTTGTTTCGCAATTGGTTCTTCTGAATGGCCACGCTCCGGCCTTATTTCGCAATTGGTTCTTTCTGAATGTCCACGCTCCTTGTTTCGGTACTTCTGAAGTCCACGCTCCTTTTTCTCACTTGGTACTTTCTGAATGTCCACGCTCCTTGTTTCGCAATTGGTACTTTCTGAATGTCCACGCTCCTTGTTTCGCAATTGGTTCTTTCTGAATGTCCACGCTCCTTGTTTCGCACTTGGTACTTTCTGAATGTCCACGCTTCTTGTTTCGCAATTGGTTCTTTCTGAATGGCCACGCTCCGGCCTTGTTTCGCAATTGGTTCTTTCTGAATGTCCACGCTCCTTTGTTCGCACTTGGTACTTTCTGAATGTCTACGCTCCTTGTTTTGCACTTGGTACTTTCTGAATGTCCACGCTCCTTGTTTCGCAATTGGTTCTTTCTGAATGGCCACGCTCCGGCCTTGTTTCGCACTTGGTACTTTCTGAATGTCCACGCTCCTTGTTTCACACTTGGTACTTTCTGAATGTCCACGCTCCTTGTTTCGGACTTGGTACTTTCTGAATGTCCACGCTCCTTGTTTCGCAATTGGGTCTTTCTGAATGCCCACGCTCCTTGTTTCGCAATTGGTTCTTTCTGAATGGCCACGCTCCGGCCTTGTTTCGCAATTGGGTTCTTTCTGAATGTCCACGCTCCTTGTTTCGCACTTGTACTTTCTGATGTCCACACTTCTTGTTTCGCACTTGGTACTTTCTGAATGTCCACGCTCCTTGTTTCGCAATTGGTTCTTTCCTGATGGCCACCGCTCCGGCCTTGTTGCGCAATTGGTCTTTATGAATGCTTCCACGCTCCTTGGTTTTCGCACGTAGTACTTTCTGAATGTTCCACGCTCCTTGTTTCGCACTTGGTAAAACTTTCTGAATGGTCCACGCGCCTTGTTTCGCAATGGTACTTTCCCTTAATGATTCACGCGCCTTGTTTCGCTAATTGGTTTCTTTCTGAATGTCCACCCTCCTTGTTGCGTAATTGGTAAACTTCCTGAATGTCCCAGCTCCTTGTTCGCAATTGAGGTTTCTTCTGAATGTCCCACAGCTCCGGCCCTTGTTCGCAATTAGGTTACTTCTGAATGTTCCACGCTCCTTGATTTCGTCACTTGGGCACTTTCGGATGTCAACGCTCCTTGTTTCGCGACTTGGTACGTTCTGAATGGTATACGCTCCTTGTTTCGCAATTGGTTCTTTCTCAATGTAAATGCTCCTTGTTTCGCAATTGGTTCTTTCTGAATGGCCACGCTCCGGCCTTGTTTCGCAATTGGTTCTTTCGAATGTCCACGCTCCTTGTTTCGCACGTGGTACTTTCTGAATGTCCCGCTCCTTGTTTCGCACTTGGTACTTTCTGAATGTCCACGCTCCTGTTTCGCAATTGGTACTTTCTGAATGTCCAAGCTCCTTGTTTCGCAATTGGTTCTTCTGAATGTCCACGCTCCTTGTTTCGCAATTGGTTCGTTCTGAATGTCCACGCTCCTTGTTAAGCAATTGGTACTTTCTGAATGTCCACGCTCCTTGTTTCGCAATGGTTCTTTGGAGTTTTAAGCGAATAATAACGCAACAACATTGATTGCGAAGCGACAATAGGGTGATCAAGACACGACACGCTCTGCGTTTCTTTAACTTGAGTATAGCGTATAATAGCAGAATATAATTGCAATCATAAGGAATGTAGGTCTTCTGTCCTTGAAATAGGTTACCGCGTTGCGCTGTCACGTATATCACCCAAAAAATCGCCAGTCGCCGTCTATTTGTAACGCAAACATTTGAAGCAGTCAAAGATTGGCCACATGCGTAATTGGTTCAACAAATATATTTATTAATCATTCCTTGAATCGTATTTACAGACTCGTTGGGAGACGCGTACAATTTTTCTACACAGTGTATACGTTCTTCGTCCTGTGGGCACATATACTTTTATTTTCACTTCGGTGTTGTTACCGAGGTCCATGAAGGCCCAAGATCAATTTTGAAACGTAGTATGAGACTTTGATATGCATTCCTGGGCATTTGGGATTTAGCAATCCTCATCTCCTCCTGAATGGATACCAACTAGGAACCACGTCCCATTGTTTTCGTACACCAATGATCCTCCGCTGTCTCCCTGGAAAGATAACATAAAATAATATAAGGGAAACACCTCAATATATAGAAGTTGTAATAAATTACTAGTTGACTTCTTCCTGAAATATAGCTAAATATGCACGCTGCCACTACACTAGTCGCTTAACAAGTCTGCCTGGTCTAGAGTCCCAGACCAAAGCAATTTTTTCAGCGGCCACCAGTCCCATAGAGGTTGCAAGTTGCGCTCTATTTTAGTTGGAAAGCTTTAAATCTTAAAAGAAAATATCGAATTGTTTTATAAATTATGATCGCAAAAAATGTCAATAATCGGCATTTCCATGTTCTATATTGTGAACAAACCTCAACGTTGAAAAAGCGGGTGTCATACTCTGTAACCAGATTTCAACTCGACTATAATTTTAAACCATAAAATGCTTTTTAACGTCGACCCTTTATCCCAAAATGTTTTTCATCTGGCAGCCCATTCGCCCCTGCATGTCCCGCTAAATTGAGCGGAGAAATTCAATTGGTGTTTGGGGTACGAGACGTCATTTGATGGCACGTGACAACCTACACACCAATTCAAGTTGCCCGCCAAATTTAGAGAAAAAATACTTGATGTCACTTGACACCAAGAGACCTATGCACCCATTCAGTTTCGCACTTGGTACTTTCTGAATGTCCACACTTCTTGTTTCGCACTTGGTACTTTCTGAATGTCCACGCTCCTTGTTTCGCAATTGGTTCTTTCTGAATGGCCACGCTCCGGCCTTGTTTCGCAATTGGTTCTTTATGAATGTTCACGCTCCTTGTTTCGCACGTAGTACTTTCTGAATGTCCACGCTCCTTGTTTCGCACTTGGTACTTTCTGAATGTCCACGCGCCTTGTTTCGCAATTGGTTCTTTCTGAATGTCCACGCTCCTTGTTTCGTAATTGGTTCTTTCTGAATGTCCACCCTCCTTGTTGCGCACTTGGTACTTTCTGAATGTCCACGCTCCTTGTTTCGCAATTGGTTCTTTCTGAATGTCCACGCTCCGGCCTTGTTTCGCAATTGGTTCTTTCTGAATGTCCACGCTCCTTGTTTCGCACTTGGCACTTTCTGAATGTCCACGCTCCTTGTTTCGCACTTGGTACTTTCTGAATGTATACGCTCCTTGTTTCGCAATTGGTTCTTTCTCAATGTAAATGCTCCTTGTTTCGCAATTGGTTCTTTCTGAATGGCCACGCTCCGGCCTTGTTTCGCAATTGGTTCTTTCTGAATGTCCACGCTCCTTGTTTCGCACGTGGTACTTTCTGAATGTCCACGCTCCTTGTTTCGCACTTGGTACTTTCTGAATGTCCACGCTCCTTGTTTCGCAATTGGTACTTTCTGAATGTCCAAGCTCCTTGTTTCGCAATTGGTTCTTTCTGAATGTCCACGCTCCTTGTTTCGCAATTGGTTCGTTCTGAATGTCCACGCTCCTTGTTAAGCAATTGGTACTTTCTGAATGTCCACGCTCCTTGTTTCGCAATTGGTTCTTTGGAGTTTTAAGCGAATAATAACGCAACAACATTGATTGCGAAGCGACAATAGGGTGATCAAGACACGACACGCTCTGCGTTTCTTTAACTTGAGTATAGCGTATAATAGCAGAATATAATTGCAATCATAAGGAATGTAGGTCTTCTGTCCTTGAATATGTTACCGCTTTGCGCTGTCACGTATATCACCCAAAAATCGCCAGTCGCCGTCTATTTGTAACGCACATTTGAAGCAGTCAAAGATTGGCCACATGCGTAATTGGTTCAACAAATATATTTATTAATCATTCCTTGAATCGTATTTTACAGACTCGTTGGGAGACGCGTACAATTTTTCTACACAGTGTATACGTTCTTCGTCTGTGGCACATATATCTTTTATTTTCACTTCGGTGTTGTTACCGAGGTCCATGAAGGCCCAAATCAATTTTGAAACGTAGTATGAGACTTTGATATGCATTCCTGGGCCTTTGGGATTATAGCAATCCTCATCTCCTCCTGAATGGATACCAACTAGGAACCACGTCCCATTGTTTTCGTACACCAATGATCCTCCGCTGTCTCCCTGGAAAGATAACATAAAATAATATAAGGGAAACACCTCAATATATAGAAGTTGTAATAATTACTAGTTGACTTCTTCCTGAAATATAGCTAAATATGCACGCTGCCACTACACTAGTCGCTTAACAAGTCTGCCTGGTCTAGAGTCCCAGACCAAAGCAATTTTTTCAGCGGCCACCAGTCCCATAGAGGTTGCAAGTTGCGCTCTATTTTAGTTGGAAAGCTTTAAATCTTAAAAGAAAATATCGAATTGTTTTATAAATTATGATCGCAAAAATGTCAATAATCGGCATTTCCATGTTCTATATTGTGAACAAACCTCAACGTTGAAAAAGCGGGTGTCATACTCTGTAACCAGATTTCAACTCGACTATAATTTTAAACCATAAAATGCTTTTTAACGTCGACCCTTTATCCCAAAATGTTTTTCATCTGGCAGCCCATTCGCCCCTGCATGTCCCGCTAAATTGAGCGGAGAAATTCAATTGGTGTTTGGGGTACGAGACGTCATTTGATGGCACGTGACAACCTACACACCAATTCAAGTTGCCCGCCAAATTTAGAGAAAAAATACTTGATGTCACTTGACACCAAGAGACCTATGCACCCATTCAGTTTCCCAGCAAAATTGATCGTGAAAATTGTTGTCACGTGACCTATACACTAATCCAGTTTTCCCGCTCCCTTTAGCGGGAAAAAGGTTGCAGCGTGACATAAAGTCACGACCTCTATGCACCAATTTAGCTTCCCCGCCTAAGGAATCGGGGAATTTGATAAATATAAAGGTTTTTCACTCTCCGAACCGAAGGCTGAATGTCTTCTACATAATTTTAAACAATCGCACCATAAAGCCGAACATCCCAGTGTCCATACCGAACTGAACATTTCAGTTTTTATATTAAGCGGCGTACTATCTTCTTTGATGAGTCAGCAGCCCCTGGTGTACGCGAGCGCACGCAACTAAATTGTCGTTATCATATCCTCCATTCAAGCTTCGCGCACACCGGCGGCTGCTGACTCTTGGAAAGATAGTGCGCCACTTAGTATAGACACTGAGCTGTTTGGTTCAGCCTCCCTTTAAATACTACCCTTAAAAATAATTGATGACATAAAAGAACTCTTAGGGGTTCTCCTCCTTGCCCATATTTTCTACCCTACAATGTTATTTGAATCACCCCAAAAAGGGTCCCTCGTGAAAAACCTGAAGGGGCTCTTTAAAACACTTTTTTTTTCTTTTTATGGAAAAGAGTTCGTCATCACTTTATTGCCTTTCCAGGGCACCAGGGGGTAATAGTGCTTGAGGCGAAACCGTTCTTTACGAGCTGAACGAGTTCTTGGAGCGTCGAAGAAACTTTCAAGAATAGATTTGTTTTCGTCTGCATGCCATGCATAATTGATCTTTAGAAGTGAAGGTCGCTGTCAATTCTCAATAAATATTCTACGAAAGGTCCCAGGCAGCACACGACGTCGGGCCAGCATTGGTATTTAACTGTTAAACAGTGGTCCAATGTTGGGCCAATGTGGCCATCGTATTACCGATATT